>PVLC010005569.1:0-11125 GCA_004027655.1 Graphiurus murinus
AGAAGAAGAAGGGGGAGGAGGAGGAAGAGGAGAAGGAGAAAGAGGAGGAGAAGGAGGAGGAGGTGGAGGAAGAGAAGGAGGAGAAAAAGAGAGGAAGGGGCCATGGATAAAGTATGCTTTTCCAAGGAATGCTTCTAGTGACCTACTTCTTCTAAAGAGGTGCCACCTCCCAGTAATGCCATCACATTGTGAATCCATCAAATGGACTAATCCACTGATGCCATTAGAGCCCTCGTGATCCAGTCACTTCCCCAAATCCCCTCCTCTGAACACTGCTGCACTGGAGACCAAGCCTTCAACTCATGAGCCTTTGGGGGACCTTCCAGATCTAGACTGTATCAAAGATCAAGTGGCCATCCCAGGTAAGCCTGTAGAAAGGTACCTTTCAGGAAAGACAAAGCTATACCTTAATTATTTAAAGGAAAAAGCTAGGGCAATTACATATTTTTAAAAATTTATTATTATATTAAAAAAATAATTTTGGAGCCAGGTATGACAGTGCATGCCTGTAATCCCAGTACTTGGGAGACTGAGACAGAATTGCAGGTTTGAGGCCAGCCTCAGCAACTTAGTGAGCCCCTCAGCAACTTAGTGAGACCCTGTTTCCCTAAGGTAGCTCTAAGGTAGAATGCCCCTGGGTTCAATATCTGGCACCACACATGCAAAAAAATTATTGGTACATTGTAATTGGACATGATAGTGAGATTCATAGTGATCCATCCATATATGCACATATAGTTATAAAGAAAAACTTAATTGAACAAATTTTGAAAGAATAGCACCTCAAAAATAACCCCTTTTAAAAAAATGGACTATAATTGTATAGATTGAATGGTTATGGGGACAAAAACCCAAATCTACTAACCAAGGAGAGGCAAGTCAAAGATTTATAAGTGGGGAATAGAGCACAGGCAGGAAGATGCCTGTTTAAGAGACATGAGCAAGGAAGGAGCTGAGGTACAGGCATTCCTATGATCTGGCACCAAGGCTACATAGATGCTCTACCCCTGGATCTCCACATCCTGGATTCAAATCCTGGGAACGCTGTCAGATACTGAGGCATTCAGGAGGCTGAGTAGGGGTGCTTGTCCTGCAGCTGGACAGCTAAGTCCAAATCTAACTTTTCCCTGTGAGAGCTGTGGGTCCCTCATCTCAGTTTCTTACTAAAAGATGGACAGACTTGGCTTAGTATGGCTGTTCTATGAATTCAAGATAATAAATAAAGATAGGGTAACCATAGGTTCTGAATGTCTAGTTTAGATCCAGATTTCCTTTTCTTTAAAATGGACTATATAAGGCATGACAGACTAGGTAGATGCATTAATCTGTTTTCAGTTGTCAATAACACAGTACAGCAGATTGGGAGACTTATCAAGAAAAGTTTATTTTTGTTGGAGGTTCTGGAGCTCCAAAGTCAAGAGGCCACATCTGGAGCTAACCTTCTTGCTAGCAGAGTCCTGAAGTCATGCAGGCCACCACATACATGATGAGACACTGTGTGTGTGTGTGTGTGTGTGTGTGTGTGTGTGTGTGTGTGTGTGTGTGTGTTCTGGCCTCTTTCCTTCTTCTAATGCTATCAGGATCCAATTATGGGATCTCTACCCTAATTACCTTATTTAATGGGAACCATTTCCCAAAGGCCTCACCTTTAGTATCAGGGCCACATTAAATTCCCACTCTCTCTATACCTCTCAAGGGGGATTAAATTCTAACAAAGGAGCCTTTGGGGGACACACCATATCTAAACCACAGCTGTAGACCTCCACTTTGTATATACAGCTTCAGCCACAGTTTTCTCTGGGGTTGACCTTGGTTAACTTTGAAGATGAGGAGGGAGGAGAGAGAATCCTGCTTTTTTTCCTGACCCTTTCTGGATATAACATAACTAATTTCTACCTTTCTAGGACAAAATATTTGGGTTTGCCAGTAAAACAAGGTACACAGATGAATGTGGGCTAGGCACAGGTAACTCCTTCTGATGTAGAGGATCACTGGGAGAGGTAGTGCACAATAAAGTCCCTATAAGGCTGTGCTTATACTTTAAAAATGATTGAAGCCACCAGGAATCCAATCAATGAAATCAATGGAGAAATGTAGATTTTTATCTTAAATATATATAGAAGATAGAGGCTAAGAATCTTTCTAGCTTGAATATCAAGAAAGTCTATATGCTGTAATTTATTACAGTATAAATATTTATCATAGTATAAATATACACATGATTATTAATTTTTCTGGCACAAAGCTTTATTTTATTTTTTGATAACAACCTCTTTCTATAGCAATAAATCAAAAAAATAAAAATAAAAGGTATTCAACTTCCAATCCTTCAAAATTTTGATAAGGAACATGTAATTTTCATATATTGTTTACTTTTACCACTCCCATGTTGAAATCACTAGCTAGATGGCAACCCAGCCCAAATCTGCTCTGAAAGTTGACAGTTCATTTAAGGTCTGGTTCCTGAAGATGATGATCTGGTCCATGCAGGTACAGAAGGGGTGTTTTCATACCATGATGAAGCATGACTTTTCACTTAGATAAAATGTCTATTTTAAATTGATGTTACTTACTTTCAATCCTAAATTTCCTTTTGCACATAAGAAAACTGAGGTGAAATCTTTAAAAGAACCTTGCCAACATTCAAATGATTCTAATTTTATATCAGTATAATCTTTTATATCAGTTATATCATTTATACTCCAATTTATTTCAGTCCCTGGCTTACAATGGTTTGACTTAGAATTTTTGACTTGATGATGCTGCAAAAGGAATACCAATTCAGTAAAAACCACACTTCATGTTTTGAATTTTTTTTTCCTGGGCTTTCAATATACCATATTATACTTAGTATTCTGGGCAATAGCAGTGAGTCACAACTCCCCATCAGCTGCGTAATCAGGAGAGAAAATAACTGATACTTTACAGTACACTGTGCTGCTAAGCTAGAATATTCAGTATGTTAGGTGTGTTAAATGCATTTCCAATTTATATTTTCAACTTACAATGGGTTTACATGCATGTTAACACCATTGCAAATTAAAAAGTATCTGTATTAGTTTCCTTTTGCTGCTATAACAAATTATCTCAAACTCTGTGGCCTATAACCATGCAAATATATTGTCTTACATTTCTGGAGTTTAGAAGTCTGAAGTGAGTTTAACAGGTTAAAACTTAGGTATTGGCTGGACTGTGTTCTAGAAATTCTAAAGAATTTGTTTCTTGCCTTTTCTGGCTTTTGGAGGCCACCTAACATTCTTGTGACTCCTTCAAAGGACATTGCTTTAATCTCAGCTTCTGTGGTCATATATCTTTTTTCTGATTTTGGCCTCTTACTTCCCACCTATAATGACCTTTGTGTTTGGACCCCTCCAGATAATTTAGGATAATTTCCCCATATTAAGATTCTTAATAACATCTGCAAATTCCCTTTGCCATGGAAAGTAACATTTGTGCAAGTTCTGAAGTTCTGAAGATTAGGATGTGGACATCTTTGGGGGATCATGATTCTGTCTTCTATAGATGCTTCAAATGTAGCTATGTTAGCCAGGCGTGATAGCATACACCTGTAATTCCAGTACTTGGAAGGCTGAGACAGGATGATTGCAAGTTTGAAGCTAGCCTCACCAACTTAACGAGGCTCTCAGAAACTTAGCAAGAACCTGTTTCAAAATAAAAAGGCCTGGGGGTTGTAGCTCAGAAGTAGAGTGCCCCTGGATTCAATCCCCAGCACCAACCAACCAACCAACACAAAAGTACAACAAACAAGAAAAGAAATACAGTTATGTTAATCTCAGTAATAGTTTGATTACTACATAGAATTAAATAAAGCTTTTAGAAGTTCTATTAAATGATACAAACATAACCTTATTATGAATGCTATTTTAAATTCAGTTTAAAAGTTCAATATTGAAAGTAAAACTGTTTTTGAAGTGATCACACATTTAACAGAGTGGTATCATATTGAAACCACATTCTTATAAAATGAATAAATTTATGGAGCAGAAATGTGTTTGAAATAGGCTATGGTATAAAAACAATTGATGTGCTCATATCTGAATCACAACAACCTTGAATATTCTAACAATAAAAAAATATATATGCCTGGAAGCCAGGCATGGTGGCGCATGCTTGTAATCCCAGCATTTGGGAGGCTGAGACTGAAGGATCTGGGTTCAAGGCCAGCCTCAGCTACCTAGTGAGGCATTCCACAACTTAGTGAGACCCTGTTTCAAAATAAAGAATAAAAAATAGGGCTGGGGGTGTAGCTTGGAGGTAGAATGCCCCTGAGTTCAATCCCTAGTACTGCAAAAAAAAAAAAAAAAAATGCCTGGGAGGCTTACCAGGTGCTATGTGCATGTATGTCACTATCACTCTGAACTACATTATGATGTGGGACTACAACTCACGTATATATATATATATGAACAGGTGCTGCTCTGGTTACCATTTTTTTTTTCTTTTTTTGTAGGGGGGATACTGGGTATTGAACCCAGGGGCATTCTAACATTGAGATACTCCTTCAGCCCTTTTTATTTTATTTTAAAAACTTGAAACAAGCCAGGCGTGGTGGCGCACGCTTGTAATCCCAGCATTTGGGAGGCTGAGACAGGAGGATCCAGGTTCGCGGCCAGCCTCAGCTACCTAGTGAGGCACTCCGCAACACATGCTGGCCTTATGCCTGTGATCCTCCTTTCTTAGCCTCCAAAGTACTGAGATCACAGGTGTGCTCTAGTTACCAATTTTATAGGTACACAAACACACACACATATACCCAGACAAAAACTGAACTAAAAATGGTGGGGTTGACATTGAATTTCAAAAAAATGTGAATCCTCTAGCCTGGCAATCCTCCAATCCTCCTTTTGTTGCCCAATTTCAATTGGATTTTAAAATGTCGAAGGCTATAAAGGACTAACTTGTAAATAAACCTTGTTATGCCACAATAATATTCAACTTATTTGTTGTTGAGTTATCTAAATTTTGACTTCCATTTTATTTATCAGTTGGCATTTTTAATCAAAGTATTAAAAATTGAAAAGCAACAAAAAGTTAGAAGTTTTTAGAAACTTGAAGTTATTAAAAGTAAAACTTTTAATAAACAGGTAGGCATTGACATTTATTCTTATAAAAGTATAGAAGAAACTAAAATTAAAATTTGAATGCTTGCCGGCATGATGGTATGGGACTATAATCTTGTACTTGGGAGGCTGAGACAGGAATGATTGCAGGTTTGAAGCCAGCCTTGAGGACTTAGTGAGATCCTATTTCAAAATAAAAATTAAAATAGTTTGGTAATATAGCTCAAAGTTAGAATGCTCCTGGGTTCAATCCCCACTACCAATGAATAAATAAATGAATAAGAATTTGAATTCTAACAGTTTTTATAAGAGTTAATTTTGAAAACTGGTGACATCACTTTGAACTATTTTGATTTCTGGAAAGAATCTTTTGATGGTTTATATTTTTAATTTGGTAAAGTTATATTCTATATCAAAATATAATGAAATTAAGAAGTTTTCAAAAGAATTATATATCAAATCAACTTATTTAATGAGATTTGTCCTTCAAAAATATTTGTTGAGAAAGCATATTCTGAGAGGTCAGTAAGATAGCAACAGTTTTTAACAAGAAAAATGAGAATTGAGAATATCCTATATTTAGCAGTATATGCTTACCTATTTGGATAATTTTACATCTATAGAAAGGGTATTTTCTTCAAAATGGTGTAACCTAGGAGAGTTAATTGAAAATGTCAATAATTTCAAATTTAGGAGGGGATATAATTTGAAGAGAATTATGAGTAATTTTGTGAAAAAGTATTATATTTTAAACTTATGTCCTTTTTTATTATTGGTGCATTGTAATCATACATCTTTGTTAGGTACAAGTTGGTAAAGGCATACATGCATACATTTCTCATTTAACCCTTCCCCAATTCCCACCCCATTCCCTTTCCCCCTCCCTCCTCATGTTCGGTTTAGTGATTGACTTTGATATGTTTGTGAATGTACATCTTGTGAATTAGGATGTTTCCCTCCTCACCTCCCATCACTTTCAGTTAAGTCACCATCTTTGCTCATCTAAGGTTTCTCCTTCATCTAGAGTCCCTCTTATGACCCAGTCTCTCCCTAGCTTCTGCATATTAGGGAGAGCATAAGAGTTTTTACTTTTTGTGACTTACTAATCTCACTTAACATAATGTTTTCCAGTTTCATACATCTCCCTGAAAATGACATGATTTTGTTCTTTATGGTTGAGTAAAATTCCATTGTGTACATATCCCATAGTTTTGTAATCCATTCATCTGTTGATGGACTTCTTGGCTGGTTCTGTAGTTTGGCTATTGTGAATTGTATGGCTATAAACATGGATACACATGCATCTGTCGGATAGTTTGGTTTCCATTCTTTTGGGTAGATACCCAAAAGTCATATTGCTGGGTCATATGGTAGGTATATTCCCATTCGTCTGAGGATCCTCCATACTGCTTTCCAAAGTGGTTGCACTATTCTGCAATCCCACCAACAATGTATTAGGGTTCCCACTTCTCCACAATCTCACCAGCATTTGTTGTTGTTTGTGTTTTTGATGATTGTCATTCTAATTGGAGTTAGGTGAAATCTCAAGGTAGTTTTGATTTGCATCTCTCTGATTGCTAATGATGTTGAACTTTTCCTCAGACACTTATTAGCCATTTATATTTCTTCTTTTGTGAAGTGTCTATTTAGATCATTTGGCCATTTTTGATTGAGTTGCTTGTTTTCTTAGCTGTGAGTTTCTTGAGTTCTCTGTATATTCTAGATATTAGTCCTCTATTGGAGGAGTATCTGGCAAAAATTTTCTCCCACTGTGTGGGCTCTCTGTTGAGGTTCTTGATAGTTTTCTTTGCTGCACAGAGCTCTTCAGTTTAATGCAATCCCATGTATTCATCTTCCTTTGAGTTGCCTGTGCCTCTGGGGTCTTGTTGAGAAAGCTTTTACCTATGCCTATGTGTTGAAGTGTTGGGCCTAGGCCCTCTTCAAGTAGCTGCAAGGTCTCTGGTCTGACTTCCAGGTCTTTGATCCACCTTGAATTGACTCTTGTGCAGGCTGAGAAAGTGGGCTTTCTTTCCATTTTCCTGCATATGGTTTTTCAGTTTTGCCAACACCATTTGTTGAAGAGGCTGTCTTTTTTGTGTGTTTATGTTTTTGGCTCCTTTGTCAAAATTTATGTTCTTTATAAAAATACTACTGATTATACATTAGCAACAGATACAAATATGGCCACAAGTCTGTGTTTATGTACCAAGCACAATTACTCCTATTATATGATTTATTTTAGTATTCAAATAATCATGGTGAAGATTCTCTTTTCATTCTGATTTAATATGTAGGAATATAATTTATGTTTTAAATGATAAACAAGTGTTTTTGAATGAAACTACTTCATAGATCTAAGTTGATCTTAATGATAGACAAGTATTTATGAATGAAACTCCTATATAGGTCAAAGTTGCTTAATCAGTAAATATTTGTGATTGACATGATTAATATTTTTCACATTTTTTTCAGTCTTTAAATGTACTGGGTCTGCTCATCAATTATATTGTAATCCTGTGCAGAAAGCCCTCAGCACAGTGCCTGGCTCAGTGTAATCTCTTATTATTACCATAAGCAGCTTAGTGAGAAACCTCCTGAGCCACATAACCTTTAATAATCCCTTTCTCTGTGGCCCATGGAGCACTTTCTTACATACTAAGTTCAACATTTGTGGGGGTGTTACTTCATTCTTTAACCTATTCCAAATGTGCTTTTTCTTTTTCCTTTCCCTAAGTGGCATGTTTTACAACTATTCATTTTCCAAGTTTCTTACTTTAACTGGCATTTCCTGTCAACATCATTTCTTTCAAAGCTTTATGCAGTAGATACCCACTCTCTCCCCACTGTTTACTTCTGCATGGGAGGAGGCGCTGATGTGTTTGTGTTGTGTCTGTTGTCTAGCATCTGTGAACAGCCCAGAAGTGCATAGGTGAGGGAGCAGGGGTGGCCTGAGAGCCCACAATCTGTTTACCTACGAGTTCAAAAGCATCATGCAGGCCAGCAGCATGCTGGGGCACCACTGCCACAATCTTTTGGAAGCTGCTGCTTTCTGTCTAGTTCAGCCCCTCTTCCTCCTTGTTGAGATTGTCCAGATTCCAGAACAGCTTCTCTGTCTCCTTGATGGCCTTGGTCTTAACATTATTTTTTTATGATTTTGGTATTGTTGACTGCTCAGCCTTTTTATGTCTTCAGCTACAGAATTTCATTTTAGTCTTCTAGTTGGTATTTCCTTGTCACTCAGAAATGTTCCTCCTCTAGTATCACAGTTTTTTTCATTGCTTTTGTGGCCACATCTTCTTTATGTGTTCTTTTCCTGTTGATTGTGGAATCTGCTTTCCCTGTGCTTCAGCACCTCAATGCTTTGGTACTTCTCCATTTTCTTACAGCATCACTTCAAGGCCTGTTTGCCTTCCTTTGTCATCAGAATACCATGAGCCATTTTTCAGTGATTCTCTCCACTAAATCCTTAGAAATCTTCCTCTGTTGACTCTTAAAAAAACTCAGAGTTTAAGGAAGGGAAGAGATGCAGACAAAAGGACTATGGGATCCACATTTCAGACACCCTAAATCACGCATGTATTTGTCCTTCACTGTGTGTCTGTGCTGAGTGATATTAATGATTGATGATGATATTGCTGGGTGGTGTGACACATACCTGTAATATCACTACTTAGGAGGCTCAGAAAGGAGGATCTCAGGTTCGAGGCCAGCCTCAGCAACTTAGTGAGACACTCAGCAATTTAGCAAAACCCTGTTTCAAAATAAAAATAAAGAGGGCTGGGGTTATAGGTCGGAGGTAGAATGCCCCTGAGTTCAATACCCAATACCCCCCCCCAAAAAAAGACTATATTGATGATAGTTTTAGTGATAATGATTATAATTGTAATAGTTCACCCAAATTATCAAAACAGAACCTACATTTCAAAAAGAAGAAGTCTAGATAATTACTACATATAATGGAATTTGAAAAGTGCTATTCCAAAGCAATATTTTTTAAAGAGCTCTTGTTTGAAATCAGTTATTTTTGTAGCCTGCCATAAAAACAGACACAATGATAATGAAAGGGATTAAAATAATATATATATATATATATATATATATATATATATATATATATATATATATATATATATATATATGGGAAGTGTCAGGGTAGGATAATAAATGTTAATACTAGTTTGGGAATTTTTTAAATTTTATGATAGTGCAAAAACAATATGCATTCAGTAGGAATGATACTTTGAATTCTGATCTTTTCCTGAGCTAGCACTATGTTTTGTGACATTTTCCTCGTCTTATTAAAATAAAGTCATAGTTATGTGTGCTGGGTTATGGTATGTATTTCTTTCTATGGGGGAGAGAAGTTGATAAATATCATCTAGACAACTTTGCTGTAGCAGTATAAAACCAGGTTAAGTCTACTCAGTTTCTGGACTTTTGTATCAACCCTGCTCCCACTTCCACCTGGGAATCGTTCCAGATATTGTGGTAACTTTGTGAGGAAGGAAAAATAGAACTGTTAGTACATGGGAGTCATTTGTTCAAGTGAGATTCAAACAAAACCCATTAGGATATAGATAAAAGTTCCATCCATTGGCCTAAAGTAGAGCTTCTAAATCTTTTATAAGGACTATTCCTTAGAGAGTGGGGATTTAAGTCAAGCCTTTTATCTATTATTGTGGAATTTCTTTGAAAATTTTTTCATTTAAATTTATGAACAATCATTTGAGAGAACTTTTACAAATGAAAAAGAACACAACCTTAGAAAAAAATGGGAAAAAGACCCCGTGTTACTTTACATGTGAGAATGCCCAAATAGACAAATTACATATAAAAAGATCACAACTATTGGTGTTCAGGAAAGTAAAAATTTGCAAATTAAAGCCACAATCATATACAACTATTCCCACTTATTTAGAATAGTTAAAATGCAAAGATTCACAATAGAGTCAGTGACTAAGATTAAGTAGTAATAGCTTTTCTATACTGCAGGTGGAATCTAAGTTGGCATGGGCATTTTAAAAACAAAACTTTTTATTTCCAAATAATTCTAAATTTTTAAAAAAGTTGAAAACATAAAAATAGTACAGTTAGCACCTGCAGATTTCTTACCAGGGTCATTTATTTTTAACACGTTACTCCATTTGCTTTATTGCCTATACTGTACACACATTACATATATACTTTAATTTGTATGTTTTCTTTTTCCATTTTTCACACATCTTTAACAACCATAAGTCATTTGCCATTCTTGTTTAATTTAAACTTCTAATCATGAGTCTAGCTATTTTTGAAAACATTATAGCTGAACATACTGCATCATAAACACATCATAAACACAACACTGATAAATATCACAAATATAGTGCCGAGAGAGAGAGAGAGAGAGAGAGAGAGAGAGAGAGAGAGAGAATGAATGAATGAATATGAATACGAATATGATTTTGGTTAAAAAAAAAAAGCTACACAAGCCAGATGCAGTGGCTCATGCCTGTAGTCCCAGTACTTGGGAGACTGAAATAGCAGGAGCACATAAACAGACTCAAAGACAAAAATCACATGATCATCTCAATTGACGCTGAAAAAGCATTTGACAAGATCCAACACCCATTCATGCAAAAAGCACTACAGAGAATCGAAATAGAAGGAACATACCTCAAAATCATAGAGGCAATATACAATAGGCCTACAGCCAGCATCATATTAAATGGAGAAAAACTGCAAGAGTTCCCACTAAAGACAGGAACAAGACAAGGATGTCCATTATCACCTCTCCTGTTTAATATAGTACTTGAGACTCTAGCCAGAGCAATAAGACAAGAGAAGGAAATCAAAGGGGTAAAAATAGGGAAAGAAGAACTAAAACTATCCCTTTTTGCAGATGACATGATACTATATTTAGAAGACCCAACAAATTCAACCAAAAAACTTATAGAACTGATCAACAAATTCAGTAAGGTGTCCGGATACAAAATCAATCTTAAAAAATCAGAAGCCTTTTTATATGCCAACCATAAATCAATCTAAAAAGAAATTCAGAAAGT
>PVLC010005569.1:11225-75481 GCA_004027655.1 Graphiurus murinus
CCTCACAGACATAGAAAAATCAGTCCTTAAATTCATCTGGAAAAACAAAAAGCCCAGGATAGCCAAAGTAGTTCTTAGCAATAAAAATCATGCAGGAGGCATCACAATACCTGACTTTAATCTCTACTACAAAGCCACAGTAATAAAAACAGCATGGTATTGGCACAAAAATAGATACATAGACCAATGGAGCAGAATATGAAGTTTATTTTCTATTCTTCAAAACATCTGTGTCTCTTAGTATAAAAATGAAGTTCATTTGATTTTAAAAACATGAGCCGGGCATGGTGGCGCACGCTTGTAATCCCAGCATTTGGGAGGCTGAGACTGGAGGATCCGGGTTCGCGGCCAGCCTCAACTACCTAGTGAGGCACTCTGCAACTTAGTGAGACCTGGTTTCAAAATAAAGAATAAAAAATAGGGCTGGGGGTGTAGCTCAGAGGTAGAATGCCCCTGAGTTCAATCCCTAGTACCGCAAAAAAAAAAAAAAAAAAAAAATTCACTTATCTTTTTGTTCAGTTGCTAAGGTATTTTTTTTTTTTTTTGAGGTACTGGGGATTGAACTCAGGGGCGTTCTACCTCTGAGCTACACCCCCAGCCCTATTTCTTATTCTTTATTTTGAAACTGGATCTCGCTAAGTTGTGGAGTGCCTCACTAGGTAGCTGAGGCACTCGAACCCAGATCCTCCAGTCTCAGCCTCCCGAATGCTGGGATTACAAGTGTGCGCCACCACTCCTGGCTAGTTGCTAAGGTAATATTGCATTAATCTAAAATTAAAAAAAAAATTGGCTTCAAGTGATGAGGTTTTTCATTCAGAGAATTTCGTTTGTCTTATGTTAAAATATTTTGAACATTCCCTGCCTTTCCAGCTATATGAGTAATTACTTCAGTCTACTGCTGGTGAGCATGTTGATGCATCTACCTTCTGCTAAGGGGACAAGTTGCTTGTGTCCCTGAGTGAACTGAATGGTTCTGTATCACTTTCACTATCTTCTAATCTACATTTCTATTGTACCACCTTACTTTGTGTCATAAAAAATGCTAAATTTGTCATGGAGTTGCTGATCTAATGTTCAGCCTTGGAAAAATATTTGCTATTAAAATAAACTATGCAAGATAGTCTTAAAAATGATGTCGTATTTCAAACACACACACTATTAACAATTTTGAAGTCATCCATGAATCCACTATCCAGATATAACATTTTAACATTTTTCTACATTCACGGCATATCCTCTCTTCTTTCATGCTCCCAAGCATAATCCTTCTTAATGCCCATTGTATAATTATGTTTTTATTCTGTTACAACATACATAAGCATAAGTGACTGTATATTGTATATGTGTATATCCTTTTGCACATATTATATTTGGTTTATCAAAATAAGAAATTTTAATTGTAGTGAAGTATTCCATTTCATGAATATGATTTCATTCACTTGCCCATTTCCAAGTTAGTTGTTAATAATTGTGCACTACTAGAATATGATGAAGTGGTTTGGGACTGGGTCTTCATTACATTGCAGTCGCATCTCACCTTGGATTTCATCTTGTTTCTTTATTAGATCTTGTCAAATGGCTTTCCAAGGGGGTGTACCTATTTTTATACTCTAACTAGCAGAAAGTGGGAATTTTCATTTCCCTACATGTCTTCCAATGCTTCTTTTTATTAGACATTTAAATTTCAGTTGTGAGTTACTTGTTATCATTAAAGCAAAGAGTGAACTAATTACCTTATCTTTATTTTCATATTTTTTGTGAAAGTTTATTTTTTTGTGTATGAATTTTTACCTGTTCCTTACTTCTAGGGTATAGCTTTGTAGAATATCAAACTTTTACAGGTCATTTTTCTTCATGTTGATAATCTACCATTTAAAATAAGTTTGAGAATCACATTTTTTTTTACAGTTCTTATTTATTGTTTTGTGTCTTACAACATTTGATCTCTTTTGTCACTCCACTAGAAATAATCAGTGATGCCCAGAGCAGTTCCAGTTGTGCCACTGAATCCTCACTTCCCAGGAGAACAGATTGAAAGTCACAGCTTTGGATCTGGTCCGATTAAAGCAAATGGAACACAGGGCCAGAGCTGTTGCTTTGTTAGGGCATCCTGGTGTGACTCCCACCTGAGGCCACAGTGCTCAAGAGCCACAGGATTAATCCAAGACCCAGTTGTACCCAATTCAGTGCAAGATGCTGACAGCCCATCATGTTCAGACAGCCCATCATATGAAATATGTGATCACTTTTTGTCAGGGTTTCATTAGCGCCTCCAGGAGCTCAACAGCACTCTTGCTATGAGCCCAGGTGAATTGCTCCACTCCTCGTTCCAGAGAGCTGTCCTCAGCCCGGCCCTCGCTGTGGCTCAGCATCTCTATTAACCTCATGCTGCTTCCCTGAGGTTTCAGACCACACTCATTTTCTACTCAAACTGTCACTGTCACTTTCTTACAAAGTGGCGTCATTCCCCCTTCCATATGAGCTCAAAGGCCTGAGATGCAGCTTTATAATTCATGATGTTCCTTTGCGTGTCTTCTCCTGCAGAAGCCATTGGGACTCAGCTCCATTTCAGCAATTTTTCCTTAAGCAATTGCTCCAGTCACTTGGTGTATATTCTGCTTAGTCTCTCTTGCAGCTTTCACATGATACAGCAGCAAAGAGGCTTCTTGGGCCCTTGTCTTTTCCTTCCTTCATGGATATAAAAATAGCTAGCTAGTTTAACATTTCATCTTCAGTGAATTTATTTTTCTTGCATATCTGTTTTTATTAGATGAAAAAAATCTTTTCTAGAAATCTTCCAGCAGCCTTATCCTTGTATTTCATTGATCAGAACCCTATCATATACCCAATTGCTCCCTAAACTGTAACTGGCAAGGGGTCTAGAGTAGCAATGGTTGGCACACTACAATCCACCAAGTACACCAAGTACAGCCCAATGCCCAGCATGATCTGGGAGCCAAGAATAGTTTTAATGATATTATTATTATTATTATTATTATTATTATTATTATTATTATTAATTTTGGTACTGGAGATTGAACTCAGGGGCATTCTACCTCTGAGCTATTTCTACCTTGGGGCTACATTCCCGGCCCCTTTTTATTTTGAAGCAGAGTCTCACTAAGTTGCTGAGGGCCTCACTAAGTAAATTAGGTTGACCTTGAACCTGCAATCCTCCTGTCTCATCTTGGCCTAATGCTGTTTCTTTTTCTTTCTTTCTTTCTTTCTTTCTTTCTTTCTTTCTTTCTTTCTTTCTTTCTTTCTTTCTTTCTTTCTTTCTTTCTTTCTTTCTTTCTTTTCCTGTGTGTTCTAGGAGCTAAGAATGGTTTTTATGATTTTAAATGGCTGAAAATGATCAAAAGAAGAAGGATGTTCTGTGATACACATACATTATGTAAGATTCAAATTTCAGTGTCCACTAAAAAGGTTTTATTAGGACACAGTTACAGTCATTTATTTACATATTATCTATCATTTACTTTGTATTACAATGGCTGAGTTCAGCAGTTGTGACTGGAGACCACACTAATCCCAGAACCTAAAATACTTACTATCTGGCCATTTACAGAAAGAAAGTTCACTGAACTCTGGCTCTGATGACTCTCTTTTCATCCCTGAGGGTTGAGGTCACTTTCCTTGAGCACATAACTGTGAGCTTGATTATGGAACAAAATCAGGGTTCGGATGTCTATTGGAAGACCCACAGCAGTGCCAGCCGGATACGGATTGTTACAGTGGCTGACTTGCTTCTCTGCTGCTGGTCTGCTTACTCCTCCCCATCCAAACCAGTGTGTGTGTTGCTGACAGAATGATCACCCCAGAGCGCCCTTCTTATCCTGCTAACTTTCTGCTTAGCCCTTCATCATCTGCCAAATAAAAGCCAAGCTTCAGGGTGCTCTGTTCCTGGTGCTCTCTTATTGCCATGTGTAACCTGTGCACTAGACATGTCAGCTATCTGGGTTCTTCTTGTTTCTGCAAATATGACCTCTGTTTTCACATCTGCATGTTTTTTACACTGGTTCTTTCTTTAACCTACAAAACCTTGACTACTTGAAGAGTTGTCCCATCTGTGTCCCAACTGTCTTTCAGGTGGTTTTTTTTCATAAATTTTCTTTAACTTTGTCATCCATAAAATCTATATTAGTTTCTAAATTCCAAAGTAATTCACTTGTATCTCTTATGACACTGATAAAATTCTACCTTTTAAATAGTCTTTCTGAAGTTTTTAAAAATATTATGGCCTCTGAGGTGGAGAACTATTGTTTTAGTGTGTGTGTGTGTGTGTGTGTGTGTGTGTGCGCGCGCGCGCGCGCGCTAGTGGAGATTTAATCCAAAGCCCTGTACATGTTAGGCAAGTCCTCTACCAATGAGCCACATGGCCAGACTGAGAACTATCATTTTGTTTACTGTCGAATATACTTTTATTGGTGCATTGTAAGTACTCATCATAATGAGGTTCAGAGTAAAAGAAACATACTCAGTGTGTTTCCCTCTGGAAGCCCCTTCCTCCTCCCTGTATAGACCATTAAGATTGTTTTTTATTGGGTGTAATGTTGGATGCTTGTAATCCTAGTACTGGAGAGGCTGAGTCAAGAGGCTGGCGGATTCCAGGACAGCCTCAACAATGTAGTGAGACTCTCAGCAACCAAGTAAGACCTTGTTTCAAGCTAAAAAATAAAATAGGGCTGGGGGTGTGGCTCAGAGGTAGAACTCCCCTGGGTTCAATCCCCAGTACCGTGCGTGCACACACACGCACACACACACATACACACACCACACAGTTTTTCATTTCACATATGAACACAGCATTATTGAACTGTTTCCTTCATCAAGTCTTCTTTTTCCTTCCTCATCTCCCTCCCCCAGTCCTCTTCCACTATTTTACTATTTTCTTCTTCATTTATCTAAAAATCCCTTTTGTTTCCCAATTTCTCTCTAGTGTCCACATATGAGAGAAAACATACAAACCTTCACTTTCTGAGACTGGCTAATGTCAGCTACATAATATTCTCTAGTTCCATCCATTTTCCTGAAATGACATAATTTTGAGAGAATTATCAATTTAAAATCAGTACAGTAGCTTAAACTTAGTAGAAGATACTGAATAAATGAGAATGTATAGAATTTTATGCACAGTTATATAGAAAGAGTGAAAAAGCTGATTGTATCTGAATATTTCAATAAGGGCAATTTAAAAATTGTCTTATGTACAACTCACCAAGAAAAACCTCATTTCTATATTTAACGAAGTCCTGACATATATATAGACATTTATTTATGATTATACTTAAAGTAGTCATAGAATTTAATCAATTTTCCTGTATACCTGTTTAAAAAAATGAACCTTAATAATAACACTGTATTTAATTTATTGTTATTTTTGGTACTGAGGATTGAACCCAGGAGTGTACTACCTGCAATCCATACCCTCAGCCTTTTTTTATTTTTTATATTCAGAGAGTCTCACTACGCTGCTGAAGCTGGCCTTGACCCTGCAATTCTCTTGTCTTAGACTCCCAAGGACTGGAATTACAGGTGTGTGCCACTACACTCAGCTATCATATTGCACTTAAATGATCAATAAAATCGGCAAAAACCGGGGGCATCTAAAACTTGCTCTGAGATTATTGGTTATATATGTAGTTCTGAAGGAAGGTGAGGAAGCCACAGTCACTTACTTTAAGAAGCATGTAATTACAGATAAACCACCACCAAGTACAGTGTTAGAAGTGTAATTCTAGGAGTAGAAAAAAAGCATATAGGGAAGTTGAAGAAGGGAAACTCATTTGTTTGTGAGGTATGTCACAAAGACTGATATGTGATATGACTTGAGAAAGTATACGGTAATTATATTTCATAAGAATTATTTCCAAAGATATTACGCAACTCAAAAATTACATAAATCAAGACTAATTTGTAAAGATTAGCGGACATTATTATTTGAGCTAAAGCAAGGTTGGCACATGCAGTGGTGTAAACAGTTTATTATGCACTTCAAATGGCTTTGAAATGACATAATTTTTGACAAATAATTTCTTTGGGGAGAGTGATATTTTAGATTTTGGGTGTAAAGTGATATTTTAATAATTATTTTGCGTTATGTTCTGTCAAATGTGTGCAGCTATAAGGAACTAAATTGTGCTTGGATTGTAGGACTCCACCAAGAAAAGGGCAGATAGAAGATTCTATAAGACCTCTGGAACACTTATAGATACATCACTGCTAAGTGCAGTTCAAACAAATATGAGGAAGTATTTAGCAGAAAAAGAAAAGCATTGCATGAGGTTAAGAGGCCTGGTACTTTGTAAGACAAAAGCATGGCAGGAGGTCAAATTCTGTTTCTGAATATTTCCTTTCCTCTCTGCAGTGCCATTAATGCTTCATTGAAAAATATATATCTGCAAAGAAAGAAAGTCCCATATTAGAAACCATGCCAACTAAATTAATGCATTCCCCTCACTAACAGTTTTCAATTCCGTAGCACATGTAACAGTAGTTGATTTTGAATTATAATAATATTAAAAAAACTTGCCTCTCATGGAGCCAGTCTTAGATTTTGGATCTAGTCCTTTTGTTAAATATGTTATCTTCTGGTTCACACTAAATTAGTAAAAAACCCTTTATCAAAATGTAACAAGAAATGAGGTTAGCCCATGAGCAGAACGACTTATGGATTATTTAGAGAAAATAGTTCAGGCTTGCGTCACAGGATTGATGGAGGTAAAATATAGTTAAACTCTATCAACTGCACAAAATTCAGGCATCTCGGAGAGAGCAAACCCCTCAGTGTCTATAATATTCCATATATTATTGATACAGGTGCTGAAAAGTATTATCCATAGTTTTATTTAATTGACCGTGATTGTTGAAATGTTTTGTGTTGCTGAAAATATAAACTCATGGAAAGAACATGGGAATTGAATCAATTGTTCTTTTTTAAAGATTCCTTCTGTCAGCTCTTGACACATCAGCTGAGGCAAGAATCATTTCCTTAGTTTTGAATGTGAGCTTGGAGAATTTACAAAGGCATGCATGAAACTAATACTTCTTATAACTGCTTGTTCTCTATTTGTAGTCTGCTGACTTTTAAAAATAATTGTATCATAATTGAAATGTAAAATTCATTTGTACTTTATATGTATAGAAGAGTTATTCTACCTCAAGAAATATTTTTTTTTAGTTTTCTGTGGTCTTTTAAATTTGTATGTTTTTAGAGAGAAGAGGTTCAAAGATGAGAGTGAATAAAGCAAAGTTTCTGAAACTAAAGATTAACAACACCTCTTTAATTTGTTTGAGCAACTCCTATGGTTATTTCATTCAAAATATATGTCCTCCAAATCTGTAATGTCCAGAAGAATTGTTATTTTAATATAGTCATAAGACAGTCACCTCAGAAGAGATATTTTCCAAGCCAAAGGGAAAGAAAAAGTCAAACAAAAACACTATGATTAAAAAAAAAATTGGTGCATTATAACTGCACCTAATAGTGAGAGTCATAGTGATATATTCATAGATACACATAACATTATTTGGATTAAAACACTAGTTTTGATGAGCATTTACTCATAGATCTGGGCAAAATAGAACATTATATGATATCTGCTAGGAATATCTAGGTTAAACCCAAGTTTTCCTGAGATGTTGAACACCAGCTGCCAGAGACCAAGTCCACAATGGACTGAACCCTGAGAAACCACCTGTTCCACGATGAACTTTGGTCCCTGGACTTGTGTTATTTGATTCTTCATAGCATCCTGCGTCTCGATAGCAGATGTCCAGGATTAGAAAGGAACCTCAGCAGCCGTGATGGTTCACACCAGAGCACAGAAGCGAAGTGAGGATGTGCCATCCGGGGGAGGAGTTAGGCCGCTTTCACAGCAGCAGGCATTGTGGACATGCTTCCATGGAAGGAACAAACAAAATACTCTTCTATCTTGAGAAGAAACATCTTGCTAACACAAGATTTTTTTAGGGATATAAAAAGTTTCCCAACTTTGCTTCTTCAGTATTCTTTTATTGTACTGAACATTAGATATCTTTTTTTTTAAAGGCTTACTGTGAAAGTGATTAAACAACACTTAGGTCCAATATTTACATAAATTTATATATTTACCCAATATGTATATATACACACACATATGCATACATATTTATAAAACCATTATATATCTAAAACTGGAAGGGTTAAAACAAAAACTTGCTGTATTTGAAAATTAAAAATTCTTTTAAAAGCTTTTCAAGTAAAGAATATTTAAAAGGGGTGTTTAGCCTTTAAAGTTGAGATTAGTCACTATGTAAAATTTGTGGTGCTTTTGATGTAAATGATACCCAGGAATGGAAAGGTATCTGGGTACATATGTTCAATAATGAATGTGTTTTGTGAAGCTACTGCAAGTTTTACAGCTTTAATTAAAATTTTTATTTCAAAGTGTTGAAAAGATTAAGAAGGAGAAAGCAAATAAAACTAATATAGTAATATCAGAAGGAAAGTTTAAAAAAGGAAAAGTAAGCTTATATTCTGTGGGTAGAACTTTTGTTTAATGTTAACCAATCAATTCTTTCTAATCATGATCTTTTTAAATTTACATCTAAAAAAGACTAGTGACAGTCTGATTGAAATGCTAGGTGATTAGCTGTGTGAATTAGAAATGTCTTCTTAGCCACTGTGAGCTTCAGTTTCTCACACTGTAAAGAAAATACATTACATAAAATCTTATGTAATCTCCAACCAGAAAATTCTAGGGTATTGCTCTAATTTACTTTGTGCAATATTTGTTCTTGGACAGCCTGTTACATGTACTAGACATCTTACATTACTTTAAAAACATTTTTATAATTTTTAACCTATACAAAATTATGAAAAGGTGTACATATTGGGGGTTTCCTGTGATGTCCCTATATGTGCACACATGGAACAATGTTCAAATCACAGTAAGCATATCTCCCCAAACATTCATCACTTCTTTATGGTGAAATTTTCAAACCCCTCACCACCCTGACAACGAAAATATACAGGACACATTGCTATCCATGGTCACCCTGCTGTGCAGCAACACCAGAATTCCACACTGTGCCTGCCCCCTGTTCTCCCTGGCTTTCGGCAACCACCATTTTACTCTCACCTTCAATCCTGTTTAACCCTGTTCAAACCTGTTTTAAATTCCACACATGAATAAGATCATGTAGTATTTGTTTTTCTGTGTCTGGCTTATTTCATTTAACATGTCTTCTGAGTTCATCTATATTGAATAAAATGACAGAATTTCCTTCCTTTTTAAGATTATATAAAACACATTTTCTTTATCCACTCATCTGTTGATGGACACTTAGCTTGAGTCCATATCTTGCCATTGTGAATAATGCTCCAATGAACATGGGAGTGCTTTGATTAACTTTGGATATATACCCAGAAAAGGGATTGTTCTAAGTTTTTAAAGTTTTTGAGGAACTTCCATACTGGTTTCCATAATGGTGGTACTAATTTATATTCCCGCCAACAGCATGTTTAAGTTATTTTTTTCCATATTCTTGTCAACCCTTCTCTCTTGTCTTTTGGGTAATAGCCACTCTAACAGATGTGAAGTAATATCTCAGTGTAGTTTTAATTCACATGTGCCTGATGATTAGTGATCTCTCTAGGTCTTATGTTTAAGTATTTAACCCATTTTGATCTGATTTTTGCATATTGTATGAGAGAAAAGTTGAATTTCCTTCTTCTGCATCTGAATACTCTGTTGCCCCAGCATCATTTTTCAAAGAGATTATTTTTCCCCCACTATGTGTTCTCAGCATCTTTGTCAAAATTCAATGGACTCTGAATGCATGGATTTGTATTTGGGCTCTCTATTCTATTCCATTGGTCTCTGTATTTATTTTATGTCAGTATCATGTTGTTTGGATTCCTATGGCTCTGTGATATTATTTATGATCAGGTAGTGTGATGTTTCCCAGCTTCATTTTTAATTTTTCCTTCTCTCAAGATTTCTTTGATTATTCAGGGGCTTTTGTGTTTCTTACAAAATTTGAAGATTTTTTTTTTATTTCTCTGAAAATTTTCACTGAAATCTTTATAAGGATCTCATTAAATCTATAGATTGTTTCAGGCAATGTGTAAATTGTAACAATATTAATTATCTCAGTCCCTAAGCACAGGATATCTTTCCATTCATTCGTGTCTTCAGTTTCTACCATTAATGTTTTATAATTTTGAATATATAGAATTTTACCTCCTTGGTTATATTTATTCCTAAGTACTTTATATTTTTCATAGTTGTAAATGGAGTTGTATTCTTGATTTCTTTTCAGAATAGTTCATTGTTAGTGAATAGAAACAGTACTAATTTGTAAAGGTTAATTGTAAAGTATCTTACAACTTTGTTAAATTTATTATTTATGAGAGATTCTTGATATAGTCTTTTGTTTGCAAATAGAGACAATTTAACTTCTTTCCTTCTAATTTAAAGCTTTTTTTTCTCTTGTCTAATTGCTTTGGATAAGACTTATACTATTATTTTGAATAGGCATGGCAATCATATAATATTATGTTGAATAGGTGATAGGCATCCTTATTCTGTTTCTGATTTTAAAGGTTTTCAAATCTCCACCATGAGGTGTGATGTTAACTATGGGCTCGTGATACATCATCTTATAATGTTGAGGTACATTCACTCTAAACCCAGTTTATTGAGAATTTTTATTATAAAAGAATGTTGAATTTTATCATTTTGCCTTTCTTTACCTAATGAGATGATCATATGGTTTCAGTCCTTCATTCTTTTATGTGGTTTGTCATTTATAAATTTACATATGTAGAGTCATCCTTGTATCCCTGGAATAAATTCCACTTCATACTAGTAAATAATCTTTTAAATAATTTACACAAACAAAAAAGGAAACTGCAGATATTATAAAGTGAGACAAATCTGCATGGATATTAGCTTGAGATCTAATATTTCAAGGAATCAAAGAAGATGAAATTTTGCATTTTACAAATTTGCTGATAAAAAATCAACTTCAAACATGGAAAGACAACTTTTTTTTTTTTTTACTCTGTATATTCTCTTTTTTGTCCATCTCCCCTCTCCATTCTTTGTTTTTGTGTAATTTAGTCATTATTTGTCTGGACTTAGTATTCTAATGGTTTAAGCAGCATAAAGGACTAAATTATTGCATAAATAGAATTGAATGTAGAGAGGGGTGAGAATAGGAGTCAAAATACAATTTATACAATTGTGCTAAAGAGGGACATACTTCTGAAATTCTAAACGCCAATGCAAGAACAGAAATTTGAAAGGAAAAACTTATAATAGGACAACTATAGACTTTTCAATATACATTAAGTCCCCTATCTCTTTTAAATTATAGAAGAAACCTGATTAATTTCCATTAATTTCTCATAAAGTATATTATAAATCCATTAGATATTCTTTCTCTACAGATCAGGGGTTTTCAGCCTGAGAATCATAGACCCTCTTAAGTTATATGCCTGATTTTTTGAGGAGATGTGAGTGTGGAAAACGCTCACAGAAAGAAACAATATGTATTTCACATTCAATTTTAGTATTGACCACGAATCTACTGGTCAATACTAAATGTTTTCTGTTTATTTAACATTTTAAGTTTTCCTCTTCTTTGGAAATACCTTGTAAGTGTTTTAAGCATAAAAGAGAGAGAGAGAGAGAGAGAGAGAGAGAGAGAGAGAGAGAGAGAGAGGAGAGAGAGAGAGAGAGAGAGAGAGAGAGAGAGAGAGAGAGAGAGAGAGAGAGAGACTGCTTTTATTTTCTTATGTTGACTGCATTAAGCAAGCACAGGTAGAACTTCTGTAAGAAATATGACATTTTGTACTGTTCCCACTTTCCTTGGAGTGGGCTCTGTGTCTCTGAGGTGACTTCTAGGTAACTCATTCCAACTCTCTGTATCTTTTTTCTTCTCCTGCTTTCCACCCATGGTTATCTTCAGCATCACTCCCTAACCATTCTCTTTTCTCTTAATTGTAGCAGAGAAAAACAATGTAGTCTTGTCTTCTGAAATAATCAGATTTCCAGGCCTGAAGTTGTATAGGATACATGTGTCTCTGTGGGGGTTAGGGTTATATGTATGTGAACATAGGTGTGTATTATTTCTTCTCAATTGTCTCAAAAGAAGTTGAACATTGTTGTTGTTTTGAACTTAGGCAAAACCTACATAATTGTCTTCATGCCAGTTGAGTCAGAAAAAAAAATATACAGTGATGTCCATAGTTATAAATGGATTTTGTCAGTTTGATTCCTGAAAAACTATTTATGCCTCATGTTTTCTTCTTACCTACTGGAAGGGAAAATCAAATCAAAGATATCCTTTAAATTTACCATCTGAATGAGATATAATTCATAAACACTTAAAATTAATTCTTGTGAGAAGCAAGTGTTACTGAATAGTTTGTATAACTTATCTGCTCATTATGTAGCTTGCTCACATGTAAGCTTTGAAATAGTAGATTCCCAGCACAATTTTGTTTAGGATTTTTTCTCTTCTCATTGTCCAGGTCTTTCATTTCATCTAAAGTAAGTCTGGCTCAGTAACACAGGTTGTAATAAATCTATAATGCTTCTTGATAAATTTTTTAATTAAAAAACAGAGTCTTCATGTCCCTCTTCACAGAATGACAAAAGTAACAAAAAGTTTGAGCAAAAAAATTCAAACTGGGGCGCAGATCTAGTAGGAGTGTTTATAAGCTTCTGCACTTATTTAATGCAATGCTTATTAACACCCAGTGATTCAGATTATTTTCACTGTGTAGCAACACAATGAGACTGAGGCTGAGAGAATCTGAATGAGTTGCTTTAATTTTACAGAGCTAGCAGTTGGCAATGACAGGCCTTCAATTTTGCTCGATGACTTTGCAGTTGTTGCAGGTAAATTATCATCATCATCAGCAGCAGCAGCAGCAGCCCTTCCTGCTCATCAAGCTATACACCTGTCACTCTGGATTCACTCATGGGGCCACAAACACACAGACCTATTCCCTTTAGGGGTCATTTGCATGCCATTATGAGGTTGATTTAGAGCTTTTGTTTGAATATATTTATCATCATTTTATTAAAACAACGACCTTTATAAATTTTCAACTCTAACCCAATTTCAGGACTGCCTAGTTCAAAGCCTTTCATAGATATTGTCTGCTAGGTTAATCTGCTGCTCCCAAACAAGAATCTTCTGATATTTGGTGGTCTGTGCTAAGGATGGCCCCTATGAAGAAACAGCATAAAGTTGAATAGTGCTGGAAGTCCTGCTCTGGAATCAGAAAACCATGTGCTTCCTTTAGCATTTCTTATCCCTCAGAGGGGTACACAATGGCGAATCTCCTCTCCTCCCCTCCCTTCCCCTCCCCTCTTTTCTTCTTCTCCTCTCCCTTCCCCTCCTCCTCCTTCCCTTCCTCTCTCTCTCTCTCTCTCTCTCTCTCTCTCCTTTCTTTCAATACTAGGGATTGACCCTAGGGACATTCTACCCCAGAGCTACATCCCCAGCCCTATTTTATTTTTGAAACAAGTTCTTGCTGGGTTTCTATAAGTCTTACTAAATTTCTGAGGTTGTCCTCAAACCTGTAATCCTCCTGTCTCAGCCTCCCTAGTACTGAGATTACAGGCATGTGCCACCAAGCTGCGCTCCCAGTCTGCTTTCCAGTTCCCAACTGTCGCTAGCTGCCTTGACTTTCTTCTTAGAGACAGGTCTGAGGTATGAAGCCTGCCTTTCTCCTTCTTTCTTCCCATCATAGGGGTTTATGTTTAGTAGGTCTGGTTATAGAATAGAATTCATTTGTCTTCACTTTTACATTAGTGAGCAAAATTTTCAGTTTTCCTTTCCTTACTTCAGACACCAACTCAGAGAAAACTACATTGATCATTATTTCCTCGTGGCCCCATGTCTCTGACAAATGTCCTCTTGTAAATTGAATAGGAAGTGTCCCTATTCTCTCAAAAGAGGCCATACGTATGTCTGGAGACCTCCAAGGTAGGCAATGTAACCATCAGTTTTTTGCTTATCTAAGAAGCCCTCTGGACATATTCGTATAGGAAATAGTGATTTCTCTGTATTTCCTCTCAGCTCTAGGGCGAGTCAGTTCTGGAACCCTGCTGTGTGCTCAGGTGCAAAAGCATAGATTTGTTTGACTGAAAAAGATAGAGATATCCCCTAGGAATCTTCATCCTGGAGACTACAGTGCCTTCAATGCTTGCAATTATTTTTTCCCTAGACCTGCATTCTGTATCACAGCCTCCAGGAGGAGAGACTGTGCTATTGTCTATCTGAATGTTTGAAACATGCCTGGTGAGCTTTATAAAATCTAGACAGAAGGAAATACTCTTTTCTTTGACCTATGGAACCCTGGTATCTGCTCTCTGAGCTTGGAAAATAGTCACTGCTTCTACCACTTTGACAAAGAAAGATAATAAACTTCCTACAAAGCTGTGAGCTGCCAATTCTCCACTCCCAAAGCCACTCTCACCAGTATTCTGACAAGCATTTAGTACATATCAGGCACATAACACACATCAACTCATTGACTTTTCATAGCAGCAATGGAAGGATGTTACTATTTTTTTCTACTTAATATTCATAGAAAATAGATATAGAGAATTAAATAACTTGCTTATAATCACATAAATAATAAGGGGCAGAGTTTTGATTCAAAGCCAATTCTTTTGCAATAAAACTTGATATTTAGCTGGGGGTGGTGGTACTTGCCTGTATTCTCAGTACTTAGGAGTCTGAGACAGGATGATTGTGGGTTCAAAGCCAGTGTCAAGGTCATTTCTCCTGTGGTTCCTCTAGGAGCAAGACTTTTCACCCCTTTCATCTCTGTGTTCTGTGGTTGGAAATACCCAGCAATAAGTACCGACCTAAGGGCATGCCTGCTGCTTTGTCTATAAAGAGGATAACTATTAAATCTTCATCCTAATGTTATAATATTTACTATTTCCCTGTGCATGTTACCTGCTCTTTCACCCCTGCTTTGCCGGAGGAGAGGAGTTTTTCTCAAAAACTTTAAATTATAAAGGAATGTAGCTGTAACCAAAGGCAGCAGATGCTAACTTGCATGCAGGGGATTGGAAAGCTCAGGCCCAGCATTTCCGTTCTCAATTATGAAGCTGCTCTCTATCCTTCACTCCCTTGTTTCTGCTCCCAAATACAGGTTGAAGGCGTTACATTGTCTGGGACACAACTATAATTTGTGTCAGCAGGACATGCTTGGAAAGGATGCCATCTGTTAAATGGCTCACTGTGAGCAAAAGGGACCACATGATGGGTTTTCAGGGGTTGAACTTTGCACTCATAAACTGAGCACTCATAAAAGCAACCCTGCTAGCTGCATGGAGATGTTGTAGGGTTAGAATTGCAACCAGCTCAGAACAAACATCAAATCTGATTGTATTTAAAATGTACTTTCCTACTGGGGTGTGGTGGCGCACGCTTGTAATGCTAGCATTTGGGAGGCTGAGACTGGAGGATCCGGATTTGCGGCCAGCCTCAACTACCTAGTGAGGAACTCTGCAACTTAGTGAGACCCTGTTTCAAAATAAAGAATAAGAAAATAGGGCTGGGGGTATAGCTTGGAGGCAGAATGCCCCTGAGTTCAATCCCTAGTACCACAAACAAAACAAAACAAAACAAAACAAAACAAAACAAAACAAAACACCAGCCAACTGTACTTTCCTGTTATTAATTTCAAACATATCTATTTCTATATCTTTATTCATTGATCTATTGGAAAAATGAGTAGATATCCTATTTATAACTCCATGCACAAAAGTAAAAATACTTTTCCTTTTGGACACTGCTAGAACAATTGATGTATCATTCTTCCCTCCCTCCCTTCCTTCCTTCCTTCCTTCCTTCCTTCCTTCCTTCCTTCCTTCCTTCCTTCCTTTCTTCCTTCCTTCCTTCCTTTTTTTTTCTTTTGTAGTACTAGGGATTTAATTTAAGGGAATTCTACCTCTGAGCTATGTCTCCAGCCCTATTTTATTTTTTATTTTGAAATTTAAAGTTGCTGGGAGACTTGATAAGTTGCTGAGGCTGGCTTCAAATCTATGATTCTTCTGTCTCAGCATCTCAACTACTCAGATTACAAGCACGTATGACCATGCCTGGTCCATTCCTTTCTTCAAAATGTTTTATTTAAGCCAGCCATGGTGGCACACACTGGTAATCCCTGTACTTGGGAAGCTGAGATGGGAGGATTGTAGGTTCTCAGCCAACCTCAGCTACTTAGTGAGGCTCTCTACAACTTAGTGAGACCCTGTTTCAAAATAAAAAATAAAATAAAATAGAGCTGGGTGTGAGCTCAGAGGTAGAATGCCCCCAAGTTGAATTCCCAGTATTGCAAAAAAAAAAAAAAAAAAAAAAGTTTTATGAATATTATACATAGGATTCTACTTATTTTTATCTTGATTTCACTTTTGGGGAGCTCTCTGATAACTTAAAGAATCAAATCCATACAAATTCAGGTAGAGGCCTAGTTTTCAGTCTCCAGTACAATTTGAGTATCTCCATGCATCTTAAGCAACTAGGAGATGATTTCTTTTTCAACTATATATACTTAAGAATTAAAATCTAAGGTAAAACAATAATACTATCAAGATTATTATTAAAAATGACTATTAAGAATACAGAAGTTAGGTAGAACATGGCATCATGTGTTTGGCAGCAGAAAAAATGCTTCCAAATTGTAGTAGTCCGGGTAAAATTTTTAATTTGGCCTTTTAATATACTAGGGAATATGACAACTTTCTGATTTTTTAAAATGCATTTTCATCTTTTGGTCTTTTATGGTTACATAAAATTCACTTGCTCCCTTGCCATTCTATGTTTTTAAATCATATCCTAGATAAAGTGCAGCACACATTTATGGGTGATAGTAAAAAGGCAAAGCTCGGGATGATGCCTATGTGATTTTGGTTCAGCTGCAGTGTTTTATGATAAGCCTTTGGAAGCCAGGAGAGAATAAGTGCCAGGGACAGGAGAATGCATTGCTAACTGTGGTAGACTAGGCATAGGCATCAAAAGTATATATATAAAAAACAAAAACGAGATAGTCATATGAACATCATTTCAAGAGATGATGAAAAATTTTCTCTAAATTAGAGCATTTTAATACTACAAATTGATGCTTTTATTTATGGCATGTTTCCATCTCTACGTGCAGTTTTCTTGAACTACTCAAAAGGAATGCACACGTAGAAAATAGGAAATATAGACTGGCATTACATTATCTTGGTCTACATTTTATTGAAAATTGTGGTATAAACTTAGATGCTAGAGCTCTCTTGGGTAATACAGAATTGATTCTGCACAAATGTACCCTTTAAGGGATTGTTGAAGTATTGGACTTCTCATACTTCAATAACTTCTACCTACTTCTCTTCTTCTCCTGCCTCCTTGTCTTAAACAGTACTATCAGTTTTTCTTTTCTTTTTTTTTTTTTGCTTTAAAGTATGCATATAGATACATGCTTTCACACTTTTAATTAGTAAGTGGAAATGGTTTAAAGAAATATTCTAATGTTCAGCATATTAAATTAAATTTTTCTTTCAGTTAATAATCATTTGAATGTACCAAAAGTCCTTTTACAACCAAGAAACAAAAAACACCCTGGTCATGTAACATCTTAGGACTTATTATAAGAATTTGAAATTTGAGCAACTCAAAATATGAAATCTTATAACTAACATTCATACTCTATGACCGATATTTCCAGTTTTCCCACCCCTGCAGCCCCTAACCATTCTACTCTCTGTTACTATGATTTCTACTATTTTTTAGATTTTACACGTAAATGAGATGATGTAGTATTTGTCTTTAGGTGTCTGGTTTATTTCACTTAGCTGAAAGCCTTCCAGGTTCATCCATGCTGCTGCAAATGTAAAGATTTTCATCTTTTTCAAGGCAAATCATACTCTTTATACACACACACACACACACATGTGTTGCATGCACACACAATATTCGCTTTATCCATCTATCAGTGAACACTTCAGTTATGAGTATAGAGCCAGGCACAGTCCAGTACTAGTAATCCCAGTACTTGGAAAACTGAGACAAAAGAATCCCAAATTCAAGGCTTGCATGTGGCAACTTAGTGAGACCCTGCTTCAAAATAAAAATGACTTGGGATGTAACTCAGAGGTAGAATGCCCCTGGGTTTAATTCCTAGTATCACATACACACACACAAAAAGATAATTATAGAGACCTAATGTACAACTTGATGATCATAGTTAAAGATAATGTAGTGTATACTTGAAATGTGCTGACAGAAGATTCCAAGTGTTCTCACCACACAAATCTACACACACGCTAAGGTATTTATGTGAGGTGATTGATGAATGTTTAATTACCTTGACTATGATAATAATTTCAATGTATACATATATCAAGGCATAACATGATATACCTTCGATGTATATAATATTTACCCATCATACCACAGTAAAGCTGAGAAAAAATGAAGTCAGTAATTTTGTTCAAAAATTTTGCCTTCCTTTTAGAAATTTATAGATGAAGGGTTTTTTAGTACTTATATTCTTCTTAGTTATTTGTTAAATATTTAAATATAATTCTCTCTACCTTAATGAAAAATCTTTTTAATTCCCTGAGTAGTAAAAGTAAATATAAAAATGTTAGTATAAAAGAAAAAAAAAGAAAGGGAAATAAAAATAACCTCCACAACCACTAGAAAATTGGTTTAAGCATACAGAATCGGCACCTCAGCTACCCACATTTATTTAATATGAACTCATGTTTGTTTGTTTATTTTGGTACTAGGGATAGAACCCAGGGGCATTCTACCTCTGAATTACATCTGCAGCCCTGTTGTATTTTTTATTTTGAAACAGAGTCTCACTAAGTTGCTGAGGGCCTTGCAGCATTGCTGAGTCTGGCCTTGAACCTGTGATCCTCCTGTCTCAGTCTCTCAAGTGTAGGCATGCACCACCATGCCAGTTTATATGTTTATTTCTGAAATTTGGATTCTTAACTGAATGAACTTCAGACTTGTAAAAAATTGGTTCTTGTCTTTCCTTTCTCTCATATATCCTTTGTCAGTAATAAATGCTATTCTTCTAGTAGAACTAAAAATACTGTTATCTTCTTGGAATTTATGAGTGTTATCAGTCAAAGCTCATGACCATGATCAATAATAGAAAAATGTATATTCTTTATATTACTTCTGTCATAAATCTTTTAAACTGACTAGGGCTAGAATACATAAAACAAATCTGATGCTGTGGCTTGATCTCTTTCCTTGGTAAGGAAGAGAGAAAAACTATAGCGAGATAAGATTATAACATAGAGAAGGGGAGAGGAGAAGGTAGATTAGTAGGTCAGTTTTAACCTCAAGGACTAAAAACCCATTATTATCCAATTACTTGGCAAAGACAATTTTAGATTAATATTTCTTTTTTCCTTTTTAATTATGGATTGCATAAAAGTTCTTTGTTAATTGAATTAATTATTATGCACATTTTTGGTTTGGGGAAATTCTGATCTGTCTTTGCTTCCGTAGTCACTTCTCAAGCACTATACAATCTTTATACTCTTTAATGAGATACCTTTTCTTTCTGCATACGGATTGGTTATTGGTTTTTATTATCATTGTTATGTGGTGGAATGTCTTATATGACATATGGATAGCTCCTTTTCTTTCTCCTGTCCTCTTTTCCTTCTCCCTTTATTATGTAAGCCAAATCATAACATTCTGATCTTAACTTGATTTAGCAGAAACAATAATATAATGTGCTATTGTGTGGGCTGATTAACCCTTGAGATTTCTCCAATGAAGTGTTGAATCTGTCGCTGAATTTTTCTATTACTGTTTGAGGGTTTTCTTTTCTTTCATTTTCACAGCATGAGCCATTGCTTTACACCCATCTGTTATTCTGTATTGTATACTTGTGCTAGAGAGTACAAATTTCATAGACAAGATAAGAATGGATGAAGAACCAGGAAAATGCAAAAGATGCATTTTATAGTATACCAAGATACAATTATAAATATCTTTTTTTCCTACTTAATTACTAAAAGTACTATATGAGATCATTAGCAGCAATTGTTTTTCTTAAATTTTTCCCATTTCTCTTGACATGTAGGATTACATTTGGAAGCTTTTTTTCACTGTACTATCTAGTTTTCTTTCTACATATTAAAGAAATATAAAGCCAAAGTATGAGAATAAACATGATATGGTGTTTTAGTCAGCACTGTCACTGCTGTAATCCCAAACAACTGACCATACAACCTAGAGGAAGTAAGCTTTATTTGCTCACAGTTCTGGAGATTTGAGGAGTTTAGTCCATGTGAGGCAGGCTCATTGATGGAGCTCAGGCCATGGTGATGGGAGGCAGAGAGCAAGAAAGCAAGGAGAGAGAGAGAGTGAGAGAGAGAATATCCAAATACATACATAAGCACAATCATATCTCCAGGAATCTATCTCCTCTAGTCCCTCCCCACCTTCCTAAGTTACCACTCAGTAAATCAATTACAATGGATTCATCCACTGATGAGATTACAGTGATCAACTCTGAACATCAATACATGAGCTTTTGGGGAACATTCTATATCCAACCATATCATGTGATTAAGAGTTGGTGAAAGTCAGTGTAACCTGTGAGATTTTCACTTTAAGGGATGGTGGTTATTTGTTTGTGAATCTTTATCTGCCATCTGCCGTGTTTGACTGACCGCTATGAACTCAACCTGTGCCTTTCTTTCCCTCATCACTTTTCTTCTAGTCTTGCATGTTAAGTCTGTGGCCTCTTTTCCCCACAGTGTGATCCTACTGTTGTTCTCTTTGTATGGCTCCGTTCATCGTGTTGGGTGAAGGACAGGATCCCTTTTAGGAGACTGGGTCTTGTCTGTGCCACTAATTAACTGCCACCCTTGAGAAAACACTTAACTTCACTAGTATATAGTTTCCTCAATTATAATACATTTGTAGTTTCCTATATGACCTGTGATCCAGCTTTCTAAGGTTCTATGTTTCATTTATTATGAGTTTTGGTTTCTTTCAATCTAAATCTCATCATCCTCAAACTCTATACTTGTCACTGCAAATCCAGGAATTCAATCATGTAGGTAAAAGAAAAGGATTAAGAAATTTGTGAGGGGAATAAATTGAATAATAAATACTGTAAAGACAGTAGTTCTAAAGAAGTTCTGAAGTCTCATCCTAACTTCTTTGTCCTTTTGTTGCTTCACCCAGCAGTTGTGGTTTTGCATACATCTATATATCTACATCTATATCTATATCTATCATCTATGTGTGTTTGAAAAATGGAAATCAATATTAACAGAAATCATTATTGAACATGCTCTGAAGAACAGATACTGGTCAGGCTCTCAGGCCCATTGATGAAGCAGACATCGAGTCAGGAATATCAATCAGGAGGACACACAGACAAAGAAGCTGACTTTTTTTTTTTTATTGAGCAATTTATAAATGGTTCTGGGACCCTGTCTAAGACAGGGAACACCAATAGCCTGAAGAAACCATTCCTCAATCTCCCCTGTCCCTACTCTTTTATTTTCTTGGCTCGTCCATGTTCCCCTAAATCCTGCATCCTAGCCTAGTGTGCAAGAGAGGATTTTGCAGTTCAGCACCCTGTGGTGGAATCCCAGCTTCTTTGTCTAGCTATGTTGTCCTTTAATCTCTTTGTCATTTTTCTTATTGTAAAATAGGGGTAGTAATATAATAGCAGTGCCTAAATTGTAGGATTATGAAGGTGAAAGGAAACATTATATAATGTTTAGTATAGCTTTTGGCATGTCATAAACACTTGATAAATGAACTCTTTGTATTAATTACTTCAACCTTCATTTCTCTAAATATTTTAAGAAGACATTAGCTCAGATGGGAGTAATGGTATATGCCTGTACTGTAATCCCAGTATTTAGGAGGCTGAGAGAGGAGAATCACAGGTTTGATGGCAGCCTCAGTTACTCAGTGAGATCTTTGCCAATTTAGTGGGATCCTGTTTCAAAATTTAAAAAAGGGCTGGAGGTGTAGCTCGGAGGTAGAACTCCCCTGAGTTTAATCTCCAGTACAAAAATTTTTTTTCCTTCTTTTCATTAGTATTACATCATTAATAAATTATATATATAGAAATATGGAACTTGTGACATATGTTATACTTTAGAACAAATGAAGGGGTAATACTCTTTCTTCTTTTAGAAATGGCTTAACAAAAATCCTTACAAAGATTGCTTTGTAGTATACTCCAATCAAGACTTCTAAAACAATGTTTTTGTGAACCATCTTACAAAGAACAGATTTAAGAAGTGGAGGAGTGTAGTACTTACCAATCAGGAGTATCCAGCTTTTCCTGTAATTTCCTGTTGTAGTTTACTTGGGCCCACTCTGGCACCATTTTCTCACTGTTCAACCTTTTCTACATTTCTTCCCTTCTTAGAGACCCCTCCCCCCTCGCCCTGTCCTGTTCTTTGAGTGTGACTTTTGATAGAAAAATTTCCCACACTCATTTGTAAACTGGTGAAATAGTGTTCTGGCTAGACTTTAAGTAGATTCTAAAATGGAGAAAGTTTTGTCTGAGTTATTAGCATGATAAGAACCACACTGAATATATCGAAAGGTATTTGCATACAGGCAATGGCAGTCCCTGACTTGCCTAGCCATCTCTAAAGCAGTCAGCAAACTTTCTTTAAAGTCCAGATAGCAAATAATTTTTAGCTTTGCAGGCAATATAATCTGTTGTAAGTATTCAGCTTTGCTATTGTAGCCCCAAAGGAGCTCTAAACATTTCATGAATGAATGAGCAGGGCTGTGTCCTAACAAATTTTTACAGAAGTGTCATCTACAATTTCTGGGCAAAAGACCCTAGCGTGGGTCTGATTATAAGTATATATGAATTTGGCAAACTAGCTCTCATCCAGGGAATATAACATACTTTCAGCTTTTTTGTTCCCTTCCAAAATGTATATGCCTGTCCTCTATTTAATCCAGGACATATAAAAATCTACAGAAGCAGGTGGGAGGCCTCAAACAATCCAGAAAAGACCTAGACCTTTACTCTCTCCTGTCTCTGTCATTGATGTAACCCATTAGTGTAAAAGGAGGTATTAATTCCAATTATTTATGCTGAAGTCTGCTCTACATTATCAGTTAAGACTTGCAACCACCTGGAAGTGGTGGCACACATCTGCAATATGTGCTTGGGAGTCTGAGACAGGAGGATTGTGGGTTCTAGGTCAGTGCTGGCAGCTTAGTAAGGACCTTAGCAACTTAGCAAGACCTATTTCAAAATAAAAAATAACTCAGAAGTAGCATGTTCCTAGGTTTAATCCCCAGTGTGTGCACACATACGCAGGAATGCATACACACACACTTGCAACCAATGTCAATTGTAAAAGCAACTGATAAAATGTGGTTACTGGAGAAATCACTGGTTCATAAAGAAAGATGATGTCTCTTTTAGGATCTATGGAGTGTGAAAACAGTGATTATTCAATAAAAAATTCTTAAATAATAAAATGCATCAGACCCTTGCTAGGCTCTGAAGATTCAACAATGAAGATTCACCTGCTTCACCGTGCTTCTATTCTGGTGGGAAGAAAGGGAAGATAAGCACATCTAAAGTATAAGTGCAATAGAATGAAAATCAAAAAAGCACATGCAAACAAAAGTTACTACAAAACAGGGTAAAATTCAGAATGAAAGGATGAAGAGGAGGTGGAAAAGGATGAGAATGTATTGTTGCTGTGATCAGTCCTTCCTGACTGGTGTATCTGAGCAGAGACCTGAAGTCATGTCCAGTTGGAAAATTTTACAGAAGAGAACATTTCAGTCAGAGCACAGTACAAATGACCTAAGGGAGAAGGACTGTAGTTCCTCTGAGAAACTGAAAGAGATTATAGTGACTGGAGAAGAGAGAGTGAAAGTTCAGGTGGTAAGAGATAGAAACATGGTAGTGTGGTGGTAGGTGTCCTGGTTTTCATCCTCAGTGTGATAGAAGAGATGATGGAAAGAATTCCACAGGGAGATGCAGTGTTCTGATTTGTGTTGGAAATCTCTATGATTATGTTATGAAGTTTGTGTTATATAAGACTACAGTTAAGGAAGCCCAGAGAAAGGGATATTAACAGAAGTGGAGCTGAACAGGGTGGTAGATTGATTGAGGGAGTGCATTTTGATGAAAGTGGATGAATTATGATTAATTATAAATAATAGTATATAATTATACACATAATTATATGGTTATATAACTGCTACATTATTATAGTTGTTGCATATTTATTATTAAAACATATTATGATATAATAATAAATATAATTATATAACTGTAGACATAGCCTTAGATGGGTTGTAATTTACACATTTGGGTGTGGTCATTGTGATATGCCTATTAATCACTTAAGTCGTGCTACTAATTAGTTCATTGAATGAGTCCAGAAGCCAGGGTTGCAGAGGAGTGGAGATAAAATTGTGCAGGTGATGATACATTATCAAAGATGTTCCTGTGGAGATCAGGCAAAAGAAAGTGACATAATTTCAGAAATCTTCACAGCAGTTCTGTTGTAATTCATTGGCTTCCCCTTATTGCAAGAAATCAGAACTTCTCAATTTCATAACCTTATGTATATTTTTAGTGTTAATTAACTATCTTTTGGCAATTCTTTAAAATACAATTGACTTCTTTGTAGTTTTCTGGGCAAAAATTCACTTACTTCTAATGTTCTAGTATAAACTTTGATTTGCTTAATTAAATGGCATTCTTTGGTCATCTTTCTATAATTTGTAATTTCTAGTTTATTAGAGATTAACTGGGGCATAACCTACAACATGCTAAGAGTTAATATTTTCCAGGATAAAATTACTAAGTCATGAACTAAAGAGACCCGTCAACAGTCATGAAATGTGATGTTGAGCCAAATTTTGCTCGAGGTAGGAATACCTTTATGAGCTAGAGACTGTCTTTACTCCTTTTATATTTTGAAAATAGTTAAAAATGAAACTGTATACTTTTAATATGGAAAGAATAAGCATGCTCATGGAGAGCTTGACTATATACAAGATGAACTCAGTTTGCTAAAATATATTTTTTTATTTAATAAGAAAACTATAGGCCTATATCATTAACTTAGTTTTTAAATTTTGAAATAGGGTCTCACTAAGTTACTCAGGCTGCCCTCAACCCTGTAATCCTCCTGTCTTAGAACCACAAGTACTGGAATTACAGATGTGTGCCACTGCAGCCAGCCTAGATTTTTCTTTTCTTTTTTTTTTTTTTATTGCTGTACTGGGGATTGAAATCAGGGGCATTCTACCTCCGAGCTATACACCCAGCCCTATTTTTTATTCTTTATTTTGAAACCGAGCCTCACTAAGTTGCGGAGTGCCTCACTAGGTAGCTGAGGCTGGCCTTGAACCCAGATCCTTCAGTCTCAGCCTCCCGAATGCTGGGATTACAAGCGTGCGCCACCACGCCCAGCTTAGATTTTCTTTTTAGTGATAAAATGTACATCTTTCATGAGCAAAGAAGGTGATTTAACTGAAGGTGATGGGCGGGGGGGGGGCACCCTAACGCACATGATGTACAAATATATCAAAGTCAATCACTGAACTGAACATGAGAAGGAAGGAGGGTGGAGGGAATGGGGCAGGAATTGGAGAAGGGTTAAATGAGAGATGTGTGCATGCATGCTTCTACCAGCTTGTATCTAACAAAGATGTAGGATTACAATACACCAATAAAAAATAAAGAAGTTATAAAAAAGTACATCTTTCATGTGCCAAGATATGAATCAGATTTTTTTCTACACATTAGCATAAAATGAATTATATTTTAAACAGATTACACTGCCTATCCTCAGTGGTCACATGATTCTCAAATCAGCCCTGTAACAACAACAAAAATTCAGTACCTTTGAATTTTGTGAAATGTAACCTAGTTTTTTTCATATTCTTTTGGGAATGGAGTGCCTTAGTATTTGTATTTATGATTTTGTATTTAGCACTGCCCCCCCCCCAAATGCACTGAGCAGTTAAACAGGCAAGGGCTACTTTATTCAAGACTATTCCAATAGGGCAGGAAGATCAAGCTCAAGTCCACTGAAATAAAAGATCTTAGGGTTTGTTGGTCATGAAGAGATTTAATGGAAAAGTACTAAAGGTGCTTAGTGGGGAGTTTGGTTAATTTGATTAATCCATCTTTCTTTTCTAGTTGGCACTTATCAAAGTTAGTTAGGATCCTACCTTTATGGACATGGAAGTGTTAACTTTCTTGATAAGGCCATTATCAAAGAAAAGGCTCCCTGGTCCTTGAGAGATAAAACCAGCCAAAGGCTGGAAGAAGATTTAAATCTCAACAGGATGGAGAAATATTTAGAATTGTAAGTTTTCAAACGCTAAATGTTTAATAAAAAGGATGCCAAGGTAGTATAGTCAGAGAGAAACTGGTCCAAAGTCTAGGCAAACTGAAGAGAATTTAAAGTTGTCTTTTACCCAGGAGTTGTAAATATTATGTCATTTATAAAGGAGACAAATTCAGATCTTACAGGAATATTTTAGGTGAGAGAAAGAATAAGAGATGTTTTAGCTAATAATCAGCCATACAATTTACCAAAACGGGTTTATCTTCCCTAATTTGCTTAAAGTTGTTTGTTGGAGCTGGAGGTCTTCTTACCCAGGTCTCACAGCCATTGGGTTCCAAGACTTCTCTAGGTCCCCAAGTAAGGTAAAATTCTCTGAGCTAAGTAGCCTCTGAACGGTTAGCTTTAAATCCCTATTACTTGCATTTCTGAGACTCTAGAGTTCTGAGTCCCCATAAAGTCAGACAACAGAGAAAGGAGGAAAGTCAGAATTTTAAAAAATGGAGTCTTAATATACTATATTAACAGCTGAAATATGTTTTAATATATTGTATTCTATTAGTGAGTTGCTTGACCTTCCTTTTTTTTTTAATTTCTCAGGTTTTTATTTTTATTTTTTTTTTGCATTCCATAATATTGATGTAATAATACTCAATTTTATTCCTTAGAATTGGTGCAAAGTCAAACGAGGTAATACATATAAAAATTAGACTGCTGACTTACAGTAAAAGCTCCCAAACTATTTTTGTTGTTATTATTTTATGATGTTTCTCATCTGTCTCTCCACTAGATTTAATCTCCTTTAAAAATAAAAGCTGCACACTATTTTCCAAAGTGGTTGCACTAGTTTGCAATCCCATCAACAATATATTAGAGTTCCTACTTCTCCATGTCCTTTTCAGCATTTGCTGTTGTTTGTGTTTTTAGTGATTGTCATTCTAATTGGGGTTAGGTGAAATCTCAGGATACTTTTGATTTGCACCTCTCTAATTGCTAATGATGTTGAACATTTTTTCATACATTTATTTAGACCTACCATATGACCCAGCAATACCACTTCTGGGTATCTACTCAAAAGAATGGAACCAAACTACCAGAGTAATGCATGCATATCTATGTTTATAGCTGTATAATTCACAATAGCCAAACTATGGAAGCAGACAAGATGTCCATCAACAGATGAATGGATTACAAAACTATGAGATATGTACACAATGGAATTTTACTTAGTCATAAAGAAGAACAAAATTATATCATTTGCAGGGAAATTAATGGAACTGGAGAACATTATGCTAAGTAAGGTTAGTCAGTCACAAAAAGTGAAGAGTCAGAAGTTCTCCCTAATATGTGGAAGCTAGGAAGAAAAGGGACATAGGAGGGACTCAGACAAAGGAGGAGAAACCTTAGATGAGTGAAGAAGGGATGGGAGGGGGGAACATGAAAGAAGGGATGAGAGGGGGAAGATGAAAACACCTCAATGGACATCAATGGAAAACACATCAATGGACATGATGTACTTACACAAACTTATTAGAGTCAATCACTATGCTAAGCATGGAAAGGAAGGAAAGGAGAGGGAATAGAGTGGGAAAAGGGGAAGGGCTAAATGAATGTTGTCCACCCTGAACTTCATCAAAGGGTATGATTATAATGAACCAATAAAATAAAAAATCAAATTAAATTAAATTAAAAAATAAAAAAAAAATAAAAGCTGAAGCCAGGCATGGTGGCACAAGCTTGTAATCCTAGTACTTTGGGAGCTAAGACAGGGGAATCACAGGTTCAAGGTCAGCCTCAGCAAGTAGTAAGACTCTCATCAATCTAGGGAGACACTATTTCAAAATAAAAATAAAAAATAGGCTGGAGGTATAGCTTGAAGGTAGAATGCCTCTGGGTTCAATCCCCAGTACCACCAAAAAATAAAAATAAGAGCTGAGTCTTTCCATCTTTGGGCCCCCCCATAGTGTATCAGAAGTACTTACTGACTGAATAGAATGAGCAATGCTAGTCCTTCTCAGAACATGTTTTATGCCACAGCTCCTTAATAGCTGGATCTTGAGCAAGGCTCGGTCTGCTGGAATCCTGCAGGGCAGACGATTCCAAAAGAAGGAATGCATGGCATATCCCACTTTGCATTATGTTATATTCTGGAAAATTAGGGTGCTTTGGGTTTTGCTTTCACATTAATTATAAAGGAAAATTTCTTAGAAACACGTGGCCTGACAGAAGTGATCTCTTAGCTGAAAAAACAGTGCCTCAAGACAACCCATAAGAAATTCATTAACCACATACAAACATTAGTCAGGAAACAGGCTTTGCAAACTTAGTTACTAAACAGCCTTATGTTCCTTCTCAGCACACAGGTATAGAAAAAAATAAATAAATAAGCCAAAGAGACTTAGGTCTACTATTTTATCTATGAGTAAAGAAGGCTTTAACACAGATAGTTTGTCCACTTCCTCCTTGTCTTCCTAAAATTTCACTGGACACATTAGCTCTCTAGCTGCCTAAGAAAAAGATAAGAACGCTGCTTAAAGGAGCTAAACAAATAGTAAAGATTTAAACTAATGAATAGAGACTATTCATTGTTAACCTTTAACACTGCTTTATACTAAAAGAATCTTTATATACGCATTGTATTTTATAACCTTTACTGTTTTCTTAATCCCATCAAATGCCATGGGAAATGGCTTTTCTAGTTAAAGATGTATCTACTCAACCTTTGGAAAAACAAGTCTGTAAAAATTCCTGTTCTATATGCCTCACTATAAAAAAAAAAAGTATAAAACAATGACTAACAAACAATGAAACAAATGCACTTCAACAGTGCATGCAGTGTGAGCGTATTCTCGAGACCTCATCTCAATCCCCACCTATAGAAGGACCCCCGACCCCACTGCCTGGAGGCCTGGGCCCCCACAGTTTTATAAGCTAGAGTCCCGTAAATCAGTCTATTTTTTCAAGACCATATACAAATTCACAACCCAGACTCCAGGGTATGCAGAGAGGGAATGGGCAATTCAGTGTAACTAAAGCAGAGGCTAAGGCCAGGAAGTGTAGCACCTGAAACTTGAGAATTATTAGGATGGCCTTGCATGATGTGCTAGTTTGTAATTTATTCTTTGATTGGCAGAATAGGAATAGATTTTAAATAGAGTGGCTGTTTTTTTTTAATTTTATTTTTTGTTCATTTTTCACAAAGATAAAGTTAGGAATCCAGAAATAGCAGGGATTAGGGTGACGATGCAGCATCTTTATTTACAAATACATCAAGGAAGATATAATTAAATTTGATGGACAGAATCTGAATGCTATTTTTCTTACTTGAACCCCTGTTAAGCAAACAGAAAAGCTATATATTGAGTATATAAAGACTAAAAGAATGGAGAAAACATTATAGCAACAAAATTTAGAAAGATAGCAAACAGAAGAATGACTGGTAATGAAAAGTGGACATCTTAGGTAAAGATAAACCCTCCACACTACTCAATCTGGCTTGCCATGGGAAGGAATAAATGCTTCTGTAAATGGAGAGTGGCTGGGGCTGCAATGGGATGCTTACCTAAAGTTATCCAAAAAGCAGAAATACCCCCAAATAAACAACCTATCTTTGTATCTCAAAACAGCATGGTATTGGTATAAGAATAGACCAATGGAATAGAACAGAAAGCCTTGTAGTAAACCTACATATATAGTTCAGAGATAGAAAGACCCCGGATTCAACCCCCCCCAAAAAAACCCTAATCAGACCGCAGCCTTTCACCCTATGCAAAATTCAACTCAAAATGGATTAAAGACATATATGTAAGCCTCATGACTGTGAAACTACTAGAAAAAAAATACAGGAACACTTCATAATACCAGGATGGGCAGAAATATTTTGAATAAATCTCCCCAAATGAAGGAAACAAAGGCAAAAGTAGACTAAGGTGTTTATACCTAAATACAAAACTTCTGCACAGCCAAGGAAACAATGAAGAGAGAACCTACAGAACAGAGAAAACATTTGCAAAAGGCATTTTTTGTGACTTTGCCTACCTAGGTGAAATGTGAGTAAAAGAAGATATTAAACCTATAATTCAGTCCAGGGGAACTGTACTTGAGGAAGAAAGTGGCTTATGCAGTCTGCATTTTTCCCTTTGGCTGTTGATGTGCCTCAAGGTCACTAGATAATTACTCAAGAGTACTAGCCACCTAATACAGGCTCATATCTGCTGAATAGTGGTGATTGCAACTGCAAGGACCCAGTGAAGGGGGTTTGCAAATCTCAACTCAGAGGAGTGTGTGTGTGTGTGTGTGTGTGTGTGTGTGTGTGTGTGTATTTCTTGTTGTTTTCCAGTGATTTGGCAGAGGTCTTGTGTGCCAAAAGGTTTTCATTCTAGTAAATGAATGTATTGATGGTAAATGTTTCTGCTGCATCAGAATCTCTCAAGAAGAGCTTTGGAGTATATAATTTTGCAAACATCATATTTTATTTTTAATATGCAACTCAGATGCGAATAACCTTTCCAAACCAGAAATTTGCATTTATATTCTGTCCCACTTTATCCAGGTATATAGATAAAACAGTGGTGATAGTGGAATGAGGAGAAGGGAGTAACTCAGTCATCTTGCACTGAAAGCCCATGGCAGTGAGTTGCTGCTCTAGATAGCCTAACATAGAACAAAAATAAACAGTGAATTACTGAATAGGAAACTTTTTATATGCTTTCATTCATGCATTATAGTCTCACATCATGATGTAATTCATGTTAACAGTGAGATATGTGCACACAGCCCTTGGTGCCACCCCTCACCCCACCTCCTCATTTCTCACCTCCCGATACATAATATTGAGGTTGACGTTGGTATATTCACATGTGTACACATAGTCGATGGTAGTATTCCCCTTCCCCTTCCCTTAGGCTGTCTCCCTAGCTCCAGTGAGGTTTCTCCATTATTTGAAGTCCCTCTGGTATCCCAATTACTCTTTAGCTTACTCATATTTGAAAAAAAAAAAATATGCCTCTTTACTTTCTGTAACTGGCTAATCTCACTTAACATAATGTTCTCCAGGTCCTTCTCTTTCCTGCAAATGACATAATTTTGTTCTTCTTTATTGCTGAGTAGAATTCCATTGTGTATATTTCCCATAATTTTGTAATCCATTCATCTGTTCATGGATGCCTAGGTTGGTTCCATAATTTGGCTATTTTTTTCATATTTTTATTGGTGCAATACATCATAGTGAGATTCAAAGTGATACAAACATACATGCACACAGCACTTGGTATATTCTCCTTCATATACTCTAAAACCATAGCAGCTTTATATTTCATTATCAAAAACTAGCCATCTGGTTTGTATTGTTTCTTTTTGAGATTTGCTGTCTTTGGCATGGCATGGGAAATTGTCCCCAGAGTACCCAGGTCAAACAGACTTTAGTTTTCAAATTATTACAGAGAGTCCTGCATGATTTTTACCTTTCTGGTGTTCAGACACACATAGTTCTTGTCTGCACATTCTATTATATTCACCCCACACATTTGGAGGACAGGACCCTACAAGCCTGAGTGTTTTTAATTTACATCAAGATTTGTGTGTACCTTTCTCTTGTGGATTATATGCAAAGGTAAGCCAGTCAATTACCCTTCTGTTAATTTTTTTCTTTTGGTTTTCCTCCTCTGGAGTTATTCCATTTCCAGAAATACTATTTAATTATTGTCTCCTTTGCAGTGCATCCCTTTAAGCATAACTTCTGAGAGGGAAGGAAAAGGTTATACCTCAATGTTCTGAATAACTTGTACCTAAGGTTTACTTTGGATTGTTTTCCTCACTCCAAGTTGCTCCCATGTTTATTTTATTATTATTATTATTATTATTATTATTATTATTATTATTATTATTTGCAGTACTGGGGATTGAACTCAGGGGCATTCTACCTCCGAGCTATACCCCCTGCACTATTTTTTATTCTTTATTTTGAAACCGAGTCTCACTAAGTTGTGGATTGCCTCACTAGGTAGCTGAGGCTGGCCACGAACCCGGATCCTCTGGTCTCAGCCTCCCAAATGCTGGGATTACAAGCCACCAAGCCCGGCTGCTCCCATGTTTTAATCCTACCAATGGTTCCCTTACTCAGGACTGAAGTCAAAGAGAGCATGCATCCAAGGTTTCTTCTGTACCTCTCAAGTCTCAGGGACTACCACTCACTGCCTAAACTCCAGGAACACCTAGAATGCAATTGTTCTTTGTGCATATCATGGTATTTCATGCTCCTTAGCATCTGTAGTACTAGGTCAGACCCACTATTTAGTCTCAAACAAAAATGTGCTAATTAGCCTTAATGTCCCTGATCCTCATAAAAGCAGGTAGGAAAATAGACTCTTGGGGAGGTTTATTTTAAAGGTATTATCTGTGAATTTTTCCTCTAAATACACAGGCTCAAACATAAGTAAATCAGTCCCCATTTTGGGATGCTCATAAACTCTTAATACATCACACCCGTAAGAAACAACGCTGTGCTCCATTTCAAGCTTTCAGGGAACAAAATGATTCAGGTGTGTGCTTAGCATTGTGACTGCCACATAGTAAGTATACTGTAGACGTTAGAAAGAACAAAAAAAAATCATTTTTAGTTCCAATTATTCATCTGAAAAATGGAGATAATGAGGGCTTCTTGTAATGATCTAGGTGTGTGTGTGTGTAATATATATGCACATACACATTTATATATGTTTTTTGAAAAATGTAAAATATTTTTTCTAGTACTTGGGAGGCTGAGACAGAAGGATCGCAAGTTTGAGGCCAGCCTCAGCAGCTTAGCAAGATCCTCAGCCACAGAGAGACCGTTTCAAATATTAAAAATAAAACAGAGTGGAGGTGGGTGTAGCTCAAAGGTAGAATGCCCCTGGGTTCAGTCTCTAGTATCCCTGCCCCTAAAAATAAAATTTTAAAATATTTTTAGTAATACCAATTTGTTAGTCATTTTACAAAACTGAATCCATTATCTTGTCAAGGATATTATTTTAAAAAGTGGTGTAAAGCCCTGGGTGTGGTGTCACATGACTAATCCCAGTACTTGGGAGGCTGAGATAGGAGGATTGCAGGTTCAAAGCCAGTCTCAGCAACTTAATGAGACCCGAACCTGTTTCCAAATGAAAAAATTTTAAAAATAGGGCTGAGGGTGTAGCTTAGAAGCATAATGCCTCTGGGTTCAATCCTCAGTCCCAGAAAAGAAAAGAGAAGAAAGAAAAGAAAAGGTAGTGTGAATCAAGCAGTACTTTACTACAAGTTCACATTAATTCAATTTAACAAAGACAGTGTTGTTGCTGTAGTCAGGGTTGGAGGGTGAAACTCTGTGGACCCTACTCCTCTGTGGGTAGAATCCCTCAGGTAGATACATAAATAACCAGGAGAAATGAAAGCTGCACTTGGGAAACAAAACCATGTTATGGTGAGGATGATGTGGAAGATCAGAGGAGGGTTTGATAAAGAACTAGGTTTTCTAGGTAGCAATGGTAGTGAAAGAATATTCCAGAATGAGAGAAGAGCAGGCATAAAGCACAGGACAGGGGAGGCTTCTGGAAGGCAGCCAAGGCCCTGAGGTGGCTGGAGTGTAGCAGGAGTTGGGGAGGGGATATTTTCTTTGCTGTGGAAAAAGGAAAACAAACTTGGAGGAAAGCAACCATAACCCCTGGTGGTCCCAGTTAAATGTCAATGAGCTAGCCACCAGCAGGCTTCCACAACAACCATGCACACTCAGAATGCTAATTGAATTGCACATGCCTCCATAAAGTAGGTAACAGCCCTTGTGGATGTTTGGATGACAGAGGTTTTTCTTTTCATTTTAGTAGGAGATATCTGCAGAGATGCCGTGACAAAGCCTGAGGGTGCAGGAGGTTGAAGGCAAACCAGTGCCAGGTCCAGGGGGCCTTCAGTGCCCCAGCAACCAGTTTAAATGTGGTACCCCAGAGGAGGTGGACCTATTCAGATTTATTACCAGAAGTGTGGAAGAATTAAAGCCTTGTAATCCTTTCATACATTCAGCTTTTCATGGATTATGAAAAATTGATTTTCTATGAGTATAGAAAGTCAAGCCATGAGCATTAGCTTTCTAAAGCAAATATGGATTCAGATTCTGTCTACAAAGCATACTTGCTGCACAATCTAGGGAAAATGATTTAACCTGCCCAAACTTTTGTTATTCAAGTAAAATGGAATCTGAAGACTTCAGAGAGTCATTATTCTAATTGAGATTTCCTTAACACATTCTTTAGCATGTAGTAAATGTTAAATTAATAGTAGTTACTATCATATATGATGTGAGTTGCCTTTGGAGGGTAAAAGTGAACCATTGTAGTTATTGTAATATATTTAGCTTTACTGTGTTCATGAGAATTACTGGGATTGCAAATGACAATTTCTTTTGAAAACAATCTCTATTTTCTTTGCTGTGGAAAAGGCAGCAGTTGCTATTGAAGGCAGCAGTGTGGAAGGCAGGCCTTTATTTATAAGGATGATTGTCAGGGTACCATTATCTCATTGCATTTTAACATGCTTAGGATCTGGACATATCCAGACAAGAAAAGAAATCAAGTCTTGTATCTCTATCAAGAATATTTTTAATACTCCAACTTTTTTATTTTTGATACCAGGAATTGAATCCAGTGCTATTCTACCTACAAGATATACCCCCAGCCATTTATTTTTATTTTTATTTTTAAATAGGTTCTCAGTAAATTGCTGAGAGTGTCAATTATTGAAGCTGACCTTGAACCTGCGATCCTCCTATCTCAGCCTCCCAAGTACTGGGATTATAGAGGTATACCACTATGCTCCACTTATTACTCCAATTTTTAGTGTACTATGCTAGTTCACTTGAGATGGATCAATGAACCCAAATGCCAGTCTAGTACTAGGTGTTGTGCATATGGTATCATCCATGAATGTGAATGTCATGCTCACATCTCTAGGCTAGACTTTCTCCCTCCTGATGTCAAAGCAGCAGGAAAGCAAACATGTTAACGACATGATTGCCTGTGACACTTCATTTAAAACCAAAGTAAATGGCTCATATAAAAGTGCAATGCATTTGAGGTGGATAAAATATACCTCATGATAATAGCACACTTCTCTCTGCTGACCAAGAGTTCCATAAAATTCAGGCACATGATCTCTAAAGTTGCCCACACAGGTTACCTGGGTGTGTTCTCTTCACCTTCTCTTTCTGTGTTCCATTGCTAAACACATATCTTCTAATGTTGATTATTTCCTCTGTTCCTTTGCTATATTCATTTCACTTTTTATCTATCCAGGACCTCTGGCTTTAGAGACAGCCCATCCACTAGTTCTGTGCAGATCTACTAGATTTTCTTGCTTGATTCTATCACCACAGCTACTACTACCATAGTGATGTTCATCCTGAACTCAGTAACTTCAAACTATGTGTGAAGTCGGGACTGCTGTGGGGTGTGAAGATGGAGAAGGATGTTTCCAGGGCTTCTCTTTAATGGGTGTGCACAAACGAACACATTGAAACACTGCCATACCTGTTAATGGGCAGTCTTGGCCAGGAGCCCTGTGACTGTTGCCCCAGCTCCTATGCTGGGCTCCTAAACTTCCTTGGGATCTCAGCACCTTGTGCCAATCTGTGTCATTTTTGATTAGTGAGTGCCCTTAAGGTGATAGGTATTATATAATTTTCATGCCACATTTACTATTACCTTCAATAAATATACTTATTTCACATTCTGGAGGAAGCTCTTGGTCTCACCCCAGTGCACTGGTCCTGTATCATGTCATGAAATGAAACGGAGCAGGAATTGTGCATGATTCTATAATCTCAACTCTAAAAAGACCTCTCTCAACCAGTCTAGACAGAAACAAAATATTCTCCTGTGAGAACCACATCCTCCATGTGTAAAGAGCTCTTCCTCCCTCGTGCAATCTAAATCCTCTGTGCTTTCCTTTCTTTATTGTCCTCAGTGACTCAAGATGCCCTTTAAACTAGTGCTTTATCAAAGGGATAGATAGTGTTTATTTTAAAATCCACAAGAAGTGCAATGTTGAATGAGTTTTACATACTTTTGACTTGCTCTGCTATGGCTGTGATAGGGTTTGTGAGAAACTGTGATACATTTTTCTTTTTTCTTTTGAGTACAGTATTTATTTTGGTTGATTTGTTCAAAACATATTTATACTTCAGAGGGTGACTCTGAGACACTAATTGTATGCTTCCCCATGACACATTTCATAATCTATCAGGACAAACAATTTCCAAGTTCTGCTGAAGCTAATTGCTTTTATAGATCAAATTGCTAAGTTTGAGTTATAGTTTAATTATGTGGAATAAGAATGCTTAGCTTATCTATTCTATAAACAGTTTTATTCTCCTGTGAAATGAATAGTTCTGAAAGGAACGGTTCTTTTTAGAGATTTTCAGTATTTTGTGGGCCTTCCTTGATAGCTCTCTGAGTAATTATGCTATATGAATATGTTCACATCAAAAATCTCTGACAGGAAAAGCACAGATTGAAAATCCATTTGTAAAGTGATGTCATTAAATGGCTCAGTTCAACCTCAAACACAATCCAAGCATTTGTGGAATTTCAGCCCCAATTTTCTCCTCCCCCATTTCATATTCTCAGTAAGGATTCAGTCAGGCCAGTCGGCTATGGCTGGGCTGGCAGCTGTCTGGGAATCATCAATTCTGAGGGAATTCAAGAGGCTTAACGTATGATGTGATCTCACCACCAAAGAACACAAGAATGTTTGAAATTTAGAGAAGGAAAACCTATATAGTTTCCTTGTGCTATGAAAAGTGCCAAATGTTAGTGCAGACAATTGAGCATTTGGATATGCATATATAAATATAAATTATCATATTCAAGAAAAGTGAGGCTGGAAATTGAAGGGAAAAAAACTGGAGAGCCAAATAAGAAAACAAAGTCAGATAAGTCAAAGTGTCATTTATTCAAATAGAGACTATATGTCCTTTTTTATTATATATTATTTATTTTTTATGCTGCTGGGGATTGAACCAAGGAGCATTCTACCTCTGAGCTACCTCAGCTAAATTGCTGAGGCTGTCCTCAAACCTGTGATGCTCCTGTCTCAACCTCCCAAGTACTTATCACCACTCCCTGCGTATATGTCCTTATAACAAAGGACCAATACTTTCAATCTCTCTCTCTCTCTCTCTCTCTCTCTCTCTCTCTCTCTCTATATATATATATATATATATATATATATATTTTTTTTTTTTTTTTTTTTTTTTAAAGTGAGCTAATTTTAAAATTAGATCTGCATGGTGGTGCATGCTTGTAATCCCAGTACTTGGAAGACTGAGACAGGAGGATCACAGGTTCATGGCCAGCCTCAGCTACTTAATGAGGCCCCCTGCAATTTAGTGAGACCCTGATTCAAAATAAAGAATAAAAAATAGGTCTGGGAGTGTAGCTTGGAGGTGGAATTCCCCTGGGTTCAATCCCTAGTACTGCAAAAAATAAAAATCCAATACAATTGTGTTTTTATTTATAACAAAATTCCTAAATTTTATTTAATGTAGATGTCAAAATACTTCATTGTTCTGAAGGTGTTATATCCTTTGTAAAAGAAAAATACTTATTTTATCAAAATAGTATGTGGTGTAATAAGTAATGCATTTGGCATTGGGATTTACTACACACATAAATATTCAAACACATATGGAACTTGCATAATTTATAGTTATCTTAACTACGAGTGATTCATTTGATGTCTTCTGTTCCATTATGATGCTGAGAACTGCCCACTAAACAGATCTCATGATACGTTTAACAAGTTGAATTGATTAAAGGGCACAGAAACATACTCTGAGATGGAATTATGGCTTTTCTTGGTCCCTGAGGCCCCATGAAGATGCAAAGCTGCCCATAATTCCTGTTCATTGCAGTGACAATCCCACTAATTCCTCTAGGAATCTACATCTGGGCCCATTTCAGGGACTATTTATACCTTTGTGTCAATTTTAAACTGCCTGAGAGACAGGTATATATAGCAGCTCTGCCTCTTAGTCAGCCTCTTGGCATAGTACTTCCAGGTGCAAGTCGTAAATTCATTTTTTACATTAAGCTTATTCAGTCCCAGTACTTCCTGCCTTGGGGACTTTCACATTTATCCCTTTAAACAGTGTCAACTCCAGCTCCTGTTCAAGCAAGGATGAATTGTATCCTCAGGATCTGACTCTACACAGCCAGTCAGGATGAGGCATACGCCTGCCTGATAGTGTATCCCCACAGTGTCTGTCCTCTCCAGTGGGGGTCGGGCTGACTTACACTGCAATCCCAGGAGTTCAATACAAATGGCACCTCAACAGGATCCTCAGGATTCTGATGGCACCAGCAAAGCAGGTGGACATGTAATGATTCAGGCAGTGAGCACAGGCCTTGTTGAGGCCCCAGTGATTAGAGCAAGATACTAGCAAAGATTTTGAATGGGAGTGTTGTAGCTAGAAGGCCTGTTGAAAAGCTCTGAGGAGGGACCTAGCCTGGAAGCATGAGGGACAGAAAGTCAGCATATCTGAAAGAGAGTGAGGGTGATGAGGATGGAGGCGTAATTAGGAGTCAGAATACAGAGAACTTCACCGAGTACAGTAAGTTGCCTATGATGTTAACTGCAGCAAGAAGTCATTGGAATATTTTAGGCAATAGAGTGATTTCAACTGATTTATTACTTGAAATGATGACTTTGGTTGGAATGAGACTAGATGGGATGGGATGGGGTATGGTAGGTGAGTCAGACATGGAGACCAAATAGGAAGATATTACAAAAATAGAAATATGATTTTGTCTTAGGCTAGGGAGATTAATGTAGAAATCGTGGGCTTGGCACATGTATTTCGGTAGAAGCCTTTCTAATGGACTGATTCTGGGTAATGCTAAAGGTGAGATTTAAGGAGATCTACTTTAATACTAGAAAGAGATTGGGGAAGGGAAGCAGAGACTGGAAAAAAGAGACTTGAGGAAGGGAACAGTTCAAATAATGTTATGTTCATACATGAAGATGTCTTTCCCAGTCTCACTAACATGTACGGGGAGGGAAGAGTAGGGGAGCAGGGTGGAGTATGCAGGAAAATAAACCAAGTAATATATGCATGTATAGATTATCATTTTGGATCTCACTATGATGTATAATTACAATGCACCAATAAAAATATTAAAATAATATGAAATCTTAGACTGGAAAGAAGAAGAGAACTACTTTATTTGATCAATTTAATATTTTTGAGTACCTACTCTGTTCTAAGCACTAGGCTAAGTACTGGGGATACTGTGCTGAATAAAACCAGACACAATCCTTATCTTCATACAGCTTATAGTTGCTAAGAGATAAGCTCGAGTAGATAACTATAAGCTTAGAAAAGGACAATGAGCTAGAGCTTTGGGGTACTGTAAAATCACATAACAGAGAGACCTAATTTAGCCAGGTTTTGTGCGTATGTGTGTGGTGATGGGTATGTGTGTGTTCACGCATGATAGGTCAGGTCAGGGAAGTAAAGACAGAAACAGAAAGAAGGATGTCCCAGGTGAAACATGGGGATGCAGTAATGGGAGTGTTAGGTATGATGGTGGCACAATTGAGGAACCAACCTACTGGGCTTGACATCAAAGTAGGGAAGAATGAGAAGAACTTAGAAACTGGCATCGAGCAAACCACACATCTTCTTGTAGACCGTGTTAGACATATTGGTTTGTATCTTAATGTGGAATCCTTTGAAACGTTTCAGGATAGCTTGGTCATTGTAGTCATTAGAGTCCTGAAGTTACAACACCATGGACATTATGTTTCCTCAACTCAGCATGCCTTTTGCCACTGTCCCATAGACTCCTCTTGCAACCCCTGTGTTTTATGAGCTTATGCACCATAAAAATATGTTCAGTGACAACAAATGTACGTTCAGGGGCACCTGCAGAGAAGATGATCCAGCATGCTGATACCTTGAGAGGCTCTCTAATTATGTTAGCCAAATGCTAACAATTTCATTATTTTTTAAAGATCAGTTTGTAACTTTTCCAGTTTCTTATTTCAAATTAAATCATAGAAGTACAGAGAACTTAGAATGGGAAGTTTTTGTGGTACTGGGATTGAACCCAGGGACATTCTACCTCTGAGCCATACCCCCAGCCCTATTTTACTTTAAAACAGGGTCTCACTAAGTTGCCAAGACTGTCCTTGAACATGTGATTCTCCTGTCTCCACCTCCCAACTAGAAACAGTTGGGATTACAAGCATGTACCATCATACCCGGAGAACTAATATATACCTTCATACTTTTTAATATATTATAAATATACTTTGATTTCTAAAAGGAAATAACTATATAACTATCCATATCCCTATATATATATATTTGGTATTGGGGATGAAACCCAGGGGCAGGCATTCTACCTCCGAGCTACACCCTCAGTCCTATTTTTATTTTTTATTTTGAAACAAGGTCTCATAAGTTGCAGAGAGCCTCACTAAGTAGCTGAGGCTGGCTGTGAACCTACAAGTGTGTGCCACCACACCTGGCTTGGAGAACTAAAATATTTGATGTGGCAGTTGTGAATGCTGAGTTACCAAAATCCATGTCAAATACTATTAAGAAGGTCATCTGATAATTTGCATGAATTAAATAACTGGACTATGTCTGGTTATTCCTGTCAAACTCTCAGATGAAGAGATCAAAGACATCAAATGATTGAGAGTACTTATTCACAACTGAGGGGAGAGTTGCTCTCAGCAGGATAATTGACATCTAAAGATATTTTTGGTTTCTACAACTGGGGTTGGGGTGCCATTGATATCTAGTGGGTAGTGGTCAGGGATGCCACTGAATATCTAATATCAGAAAAGGGTATATAGGACATTTCCCTACAACAAAGAATTCTCTGCCTCCAAATGTTAATAGTGCTTAGAGTAGGAAACTCCTACCTTCATACTTTTTAATATATTACAAATATACTTTGATTTCTAAAAGGAAATAACTATCATGTGAATAGGGACATATTTTTTAAAATGGGTAGATGGCCGGGCATGGTGGTGCAAGCCTGTAATCCCAATTCTTGTGAGGCTGAAACATGAAGATTGCAGGTTCAAGGACAGCCGTTAGCAAATAGTGACTCTCATCAATTTAGGGAGACTATTTAAAAAAAACAAAACAAAACATAGGGCTGCAGGTATAGTTTGGAGGTAGAATGTCCCTGGATTTTATGGTTCACAGTGCCATAAAAAATAAAATAGGTAAATGGACTATTGTGATTTTATTTTTCAAATGTGAATGATGTAAAGACTTTTCCATTCTAATGCACCAGGATATGAAAATCAAGCATAGATAATCTTGCTAAATGGAATAAAATGAGTAATGTGCATTCCATAATTCTACTTTTATTAGAAATAATTATCTTTATGCATATGTGTACATATGTGTGTTTAAAATATAGGAAAATAATCTTGAAAGGTGTACACCAGATTACATGTACCATCTAGTGGTTGAGATTATAAGAGGGGAACAAGGAAGAATTTTAGTACTTCAGAAACTTATTATAGAGTGCTTGCCTAGCATGCATGAAGCCCTGTGCTTAATTCCCAGTACTGCAAAATAAATAAATAAAATAAAATTGAAGCAATATGACAAAGGAACACCTCTTGATCACTCACTCTCCTTTTCCATAATCTCAGCCCTCTCTTCAGAGGTAACCACTGATGTTAATTTGGTTGTGGTGATATAAAGAAATACATCATGTGTATACTTTTGTTTATGTTGGTGTTTTGTGTAATGTTTTTATGCTGAGTGTGTAGTGTCCTGTAGCTTTCTTTTTTATGGTTAATGATAGTCTTGGTGACCTTGGCTTACCAATAAATCATTCCTTGTAATCGCTATAAAAAACCCTTATTACTATGATAATGAATTACTTTTGGATGAAAAAATCAGAAGTAGCAGATTAGATAATATGTAACTTTTATAGATACATACAGAAAATAATGGCTATATTAAGTATCGAGTATTAATGAAAGGCAATTTTAAGAGAGAATAGAATTAACTGTTAAGGAAAATGGTGTTGAAGTACAAATACAAATAAAAGCTATCAGTCTAATTGATATTGTGTTCAAACCACAAAATCTGTTTTATAAGTTGTATGTAAGATATGGCTTTCCTTCCTAAGATATGGCTCCCTTGCTAAGCTGCAGAGAAGGAGAGGGCCAGATCGTACCATTACATTTTTCTGTTGTATGTCCTAACCCAGCAACACACTTTCTTCCATCTCTCCTTATGGAAATTACTTGTGTTTTTTGCAGGAGTAATCTTTACTCTGGGAATGTAATTAGTGGTGATGTCTGAGAGAGAATACTGACCCCGCTGAACCCTCTTGTAGCCTTAACTTGCCCTTCATTTTGTAGTTTACACAGGACAAATGCTGAACTAGAATTCAGCCCATTAAATGAAAACATTCTGTTTAACAAGGCCAAACCTAAATTGCTCAAGGAAGAACATTAAGGCATAAAGTGGTGCCTTCAGAGTATGTAGGGTAACCTAACCCACACTAAAACCAACCTGGATTCAAATGAAGATCTTTAGATGCCATGGCAATTTTTCAGTAAGAAAAAAACAAAGAAAGAAAGGAAGGAAGAAAGGAATAGAGAAAGATTATCATTATGAGAATACTAAAACTAAATGAAACGGACAAATAAAATAGTGCAAAAAGACTAGTTTAATTAGCAGCTCTTCTTTTTATTTCATGCTTAGTGGGTAAGAGAATAGAATATTTTCATCAAACAATTGAAATGGATGAATTAAAAATACGAATTTAAGCCAGGCGTGGTGGCGCACGCTTGTAATCCCAGCATTCGGGAGGCTGAGACCAGAGGATCTGGGTTCGCGGCCAGCCTCAGCTACCTAGTGAGGCACTCTGCAACTTAGTGAGACTTGGTTTCAAAATAAAGAATAAAAAATAGGGCTGGGGGTGTAGCTCGGAGGTAGAATGCCCCTGAGTTCAATCCCCAGTACCGCAAAAAAAAAAAAAAAAAAACCGAATTTAACACCCAGAAAAATGACATTCACAAATAGTCTTTCTTTTTTTTTTTAATTTTACTGGTGCATTGTAATCATACATCTTCATGAGGTACAAGCTGGTAGAGGCACATATGCACACAGATCTCAGTTAACCCTTCCCAAATTCCCACCCCATTCCCTTCCCCTTCCCCCCTTCTCATGTTCAGTTTATTGATTGACTTTGATTTGTTTGTAAATGTACATGATGTGCACTAGGGTGTTTCCCCTTCTCCCCCTACCATCACCTTTGCTCATCTAAGGTTTTCATTCTTCATCTAGAGTCTCTCTTATGACCTGCTTTCTCCCTAGCTTTTGCAAATTAGGGACAGCTTCTGATTTTTTTCCTTTTTGTGACTGAATAATCTCAGCTAACAATATTTTCCAGGTCTCTCCATTTTCCTGCAAATGAGATGATTTTGTTATTCTTTATGGCTAAGTAAAATTCCATTGTGTACATATCATAGTTTTGTAATCCATTCATCTGTTGATGGACATCTTGGCTGGTTCCATAGTTTGGCTATTGTGAATTGTACAGCTATAAACATAGATACACATGCATCAGTCTAATAGTTTGATTTCCATTCTTTTGGGTAGATACTCAGAAGTGGTATTGCTGGATCATATGGTAGGTTCATTCCCATTTGTCTGAGGATCTTTCATAATGTTTTTCAAAGTGGTTTCACTAATCTACAATCCCACCAACAATGTATTAGAGCTCCCACTTCTCCATACTCTCTCCAGCATTTATTGTTGTTCATGTTTTTAATGATTGCCATTCTAATTGGGGTTAGGTGAAATCTCAGGGTAGTTTTGATTTGCATCTCCTGATTGCTAATGATGTTGAACATTTCCTCATACATTTATTGGCCGTTTGCATTTCTTCCTTTTTGAAGCATCTATTTAGTTCACTTGCCCATTTTTTATTAGGTTATTTGTTTTCTTAGCTGGGAGTTTCTTGAGTTCTCCATATAGTTTGTTAGTCCTCTATTAGAGGAGTAGTTGTCAAAATTTTTCTCCCATGCTGTGAGAAGTTCTGTTGAGGTTCTTGATAGCTTCCTTTGCTGCACAGAAGCTCTTCAGCTTAATGCAATCCCACATATTGATCGTCCTTTATACAGATGACATGATACTATACTTAGAAGAACCAACAAGCTCAACCAAAAGGCTTATAGAATTGATCAACAAATTCAGCTTTTGGGGTCTTGTTGAGAAAGTTTTTATGTGTGCCTATGTGTTGAAGTGTTGGACCTATGCCCTCTTCAAGTAGCTGCAAGGTCTCTGGCCTGACTTTCAGGTCTTTGACCCATCTTGAATTGGTTCTTGTGCAGGGTGAGAAATTGGGGTTTATTTCCATTTTTCTGCTTATGGTTAACTAGTTTTTCCCAACACCATTTGTTGAAGAAGCTTTTTTCCAGTGTATGTTTTTGGCCCCTTTGTCAAAAATCAATTGGAGGTAAGTATGTGATTTGTTTCCGAATATTATATTCTGCTCCACTGGTTCATGTGTTTGCTTTTGTTCCAATACCATGCTGTTTTTATTACTATGGCTTTGTAGTATATTTTGAAGTCAAGTATTGTGATGCCTTCTGTATGATTCTTATTGAGAAGAACTACTTTGGCTAGTCTTGGCTTTTTGTTGTTCCAAATGAATTTAATGACTGATTTTTCTATGTCTGTAAGAAATGACCTTGGTAATTTAATGGGTATTGCATTGGCATTGAATCTGTAGATTACTTTTGGAAGAATGGCCATTTTGATGATATTTATTCTGCCTATCCAATAGCAAGGAAGATCTTTACATCTTCTAAGTTCTTCTTCGATTTGTTTCTTCACTGTTTCATAAATTTCCTTGTAGAGGTCTTTTACCTCCATGGATAGGTTTATTCCTTGGTATTTTATTTTTGGGGGCAATATAGTGACTGGAAATGTTTTCTATATTTATTTTTCAGCGGATTTATGGTTGGTGTACAAAAAAGCTTCTGATTTTTAAGATTGATTTTATATACAGACACTTTGCTGAATTTGTTGATCAATTCTATAAGCCCTTTGGTTGAGCTTGTTGGTTCTTCTACGTATAGTATAATGTCACCTGCAAAAAGGGACAGTTTTAGTTCTTCTCTTCCTATTTGTACTTCTTTCATTTCCTTCTCTTGCCTTATTGCTCTGGCTAGAATCTCAAGTACTATATTGAAGAGAAGTGGAGATAATACACACCGTTGTCTTGTTCCTGTTTTTAGTGGGAACTCTCGCAGTTTTTCCCCATTTAATATGATGTTGGCTGTGGGCCTATTGTATATTGCCTTTATGATGTTGAGGTATATTTCTTCCATTCCAATTCTCTGCAGTGCTTTTAGCATGAATGGGTGTTGGATTCTGTCAAATGCTTTTTTAGCATCCATTGAAATGATTATGTGATTTTTGTCTTTAATTCTGTTTTTTTTTTTTTTTATTGGTGCATTGCAATCATACATCTTTGTTAGGTACAAGCTGGTAGAGCATACATGCACACATTTCTCATTTAACCCTTCCCCAATTCCCCTACTCCCTCCTCCTCCTTCATTCTCAAGTTCAGTTTAGTGAATGACTTTGATATGATTTTGAAAGTATATCATGTGCATCATGATGCGCATGATGCACCCCCCCCCATCACCTTCAGTTAAGTCACCTTCTTTGCTCATCTAAGGTTTCTCCTTCTTTGTCTAGAGTACCTCTTATGTCCCACTTCCTCCCTAGCTTCTGCATATTAGAAAGAGCATACTATTTTTTACTTTTTGTGACTGAGTAATCTCACTTAGCATAACGTTTTCCAGATCCATCCATTTCCCTGCAAAAGACACGATTTTGTTCTTCTTTATGGCTGAGTAAAATTCCATTGTGTCATATCCTATAGTTTTGTAATCCATTCATCTGTTGATGGACATCTTGGCTGGTTCCATAGTTTGGCAATTGTGAATCGTGTGGCTATAAACATAGATATATATGTGGTGAATTACATGGGTTGTTTTTCATATGTTAAACCAGCCTTGCATCCTTGGGATGGACCCAACTTGATTGTGGTGTATAATTTTCTTGATGTGGTTTTGAATGAGCATTGCTTGTATTTTGTTTAGCAGTTTTGCGTCTAAGTTCATCCACGATATAGGCCTGTGGTTTTCTTGAGCTGTCTTTATTTGGCTTTGGTATTAGTGTGATATTAGCTTCATAGAATGTATTTGGAAGAGTCCTGTTTCTTTCTATTTTGTAGAATATATTAAGGAGTATTGGGATTAACTCTTCTATAAAGGTTTTATAAAATTCACTTGGAAAACCATCTGGTCCTGGACTTTTGTTTGCACAAAATAGTTTTAAAAATGAGTATTATAGATGTGATATCTGTAATTATTGCATTTATTGACTATTACTCATTTTAAGTCAGGATGAATTCTATGCCTGGTTAAAATTCTGTCAGGGAGAATGCATCCTTGAGGCTGATATTTGAAGAAGTGGAGCTGTTTGGTAGATTACTCCTTTCTTAATTTTTTTTCTTTTTCTGTTTACATTTTTCAGACTCATTATGAAAATGGGGAATATATTATCAGGCAAGGTGCAAGAGGGGACACCTTCTTCATCATCAGCAAAGGAAAGGTAAGCTTTGCTGACCTAAGACAGTGATGCAGAATGGCAGCCTGGGGTTCGTCAGCACTCCCTGCAGGAACACTCCTGCTAAAGTTTATACTGTCTTAATTTTTCAATCTTCTGACTCTGAGGGAGAAATACTTGAGGATGAATCTTCTAAGAAACTGCAAGAGGAAATAATAGGGTAATATTGAAGACCAGTGAGTTGCCTGAGTAATAGTACTCATGATATCAGATGACACTGGTATATCTGTGTTAATAGAAAGATCTCCATAAAAGCACCACCAAAGTGGTTTTAATTATAACGAAAAAGGTCTCCATACTTAAAATTTACAATAAGAACAGTACTAAGGACACCTAAAAAAATCCATCCAGTGCTTACAAGCAGTAGCATCAACATAATGAAACACTGGGGCTTTGAAATCAGGTTGCCTAATTTTGAATTTGCTGTAAAACTTTCTCATTTTAGTCACACTAGGCAAATTGCTTAACATTCTGAGAGCAATAAGGATATAAATATATTCATATTGTATTGTAGCATCATAAGGAATATTGAGTGCATACTAAGAAACTATAAAAGTCGTAAAGTATAGGGGGGAAGGTGAAAACAGGGTAGATAAAAGGTGTGAGTGAAAAAATCATATTTATTCTTTATATTGTTTTATTTTTAGCAATATGAATCTATTATAATTTATATTCAAAACTAAAAAATTAAGTAAATTGGAAAATAGAAACTTTTTAGATTAGTACTCTAATATGTATTACTAAAAATAACTGAAATTTATTTCAACAGTAAAGCCATAATCATTTTTTAATTTATATTTATACTGCTGTTCATGATTTGAGTTTATTTTTCTTAATCATGAGTTATCCTTAAAAAGTACTATATCTCTGTATGTATTCAGTGTAAAACATATGGGAAAGAAAATACATGTAGAGAGGATTTATATGCCAATTTTGTTTTGGTATTGGGGAATAAACCCAGGGCTACTCTACAACTGAAATTTGCCTCTAGATCTTTTTTTTTTTTTTTTAAATTTGAGACAAGGTCTTGTTAAGTTGTTGAGACTAGCTTTGAACTTGTGATACGCTTGTCTCAGACTCACAACTACTGGGATTACAGATATCTCCTAGTTTTATATGCCAGTTTTCATGTTTATAACTGTCATTTTAAAAATTAAGTACTTATTTCTTCTAATTTAACAAAGTGGCTGACTCGTACCATATAGCTCACATAGATTTATAGAACTATAGTAAACAGGATGTATAAATGATCCTAAGTATTATTGGATAGTGTTTTAGATAATCTTACTTGAACTAATTTTGAATCAGCAATATGCATATGTTAATGTTTACACCAATGGCATGTCACACTAAACAGTATTTATACTTTTATCATGTCCATTTGTTGACTGATATCTAAATGCTTAAAACAGAAATAAAAGAGCAGGCTGGCTTTTTAAATGGCATCATTAAATGACATGTGTGAACACAGTTGTTAAAATTGTATCTTGTATATTTCAATATTTCATTTGTTAGCATTGACTAAAGAGTCAGGGGAAATTGAAAATCCTCATGAATACAAACTATTTGATTGGTTATGAGGGGACCTTTTATTCTGACAATCTGGATTTGCTTTTTTCCTTACTGCATGGCTAATGCTTTGCTACCATGAAGTACTGTGTTTATCCAATAAGATGGATGTCTGACAGACTTTTGTGATTACTCTGTTACTATAAATTTCCAGCACTGCCTGAAAGAAATAGTGGTTTGCAAACAGTTTCAGCTGAAAAAAACACATTAGTGGTGCTATTCTATGAGTTTCATAATGTATAGAATAGAAACAGCATGGAGATTATACCTCAGGAACCAGTTCACTTGATGATATTTCAGTGCAATATGAAGATTGTAAAGAAGAATTATTAATAATATATTCGCCTCTCTTGACATATTCAAAAAATTTTTTTGGAAATAGGTATAGATTTTTTCCTTAGTTTTTCAGGTTGCACAAGTTAGCTGCTATGGCTCCTAATTATATCTATTAGTATACTAATTGTATTAATTATAATATTAATGCATTAGAATTAGTATAAGAAATAGACAGTGAGAATATTTAAGTCCCAGTTGTAAAGAATAGGAGAAAAGAAATGAGTTATATAGTAAGTTAAGTTTAGCAGGCAAACGTGTTTTGGAATTGGACTTGTCTAAAACTGTGCATCTTGTTCTGGGTATATTTATGTAAACTTGTTTTCCCATACATTTATAAAAAATTTATAAAAAAATTATAAAGGGCAACCTTGGTCAAGATATTTTTCTTGTTACCACTGATAGGCTGCTTCTTAGAAAATACCTTGAAATAGAAGGAGGCACACAAGGGGCCACAGAGCTACAAATGGCATGTGCCACTACTCCTAGTTTTAGTTCTACTTATTTAAGTATGAAACAGTTTTTATTACTCCATTTAGTAACCCATGCAAAGAGAGACGCATTATGAAATAAACTTTAAAATACTTGTTTTCCCCCATTAAACCTCCATAAAGTAATTTTTCTACAGTTGGAGGCAGAATGCTTGCAGCAATGATGTCTAAATCACCTGGTGCTGCCAGGAGCAGCAGCTTAGTTCTCTGTACTTAAGTTAGTCCATTCCAGTGGCCAGGAAATATGACTTCCTCAACAATGGGGGAAGCACCAATGAATTCTGTATATGTTCCTGCAATGGTGTTGCAGAAAAACAAAAATAAAAACACTTCTCCATAAATAAGTGGAACCTTAAGTGAACAGGATTATAGGGAAAATATCAGAATTCCAATAATTCACATGCATTTGGACTTTTCTCATTTTTTCAATAGACCTTATATAACACGGTTAGAAGAAACAGTGATTCAACAATTCTCTTTTAAATGCCATTTAAAAGACTCAACAGAATGCTCAGTGGCAGTCATCAAGAATACAAACAATAATAGTAAATGCTGGTGAGGATATGGGGAAATAGGAATCCTCATATACTGTTGGTGGGATTGCAAACAAGTACAGCTGCTATGGAGATCAGTGTGGAGGTTCCTCAAAGTCTAGGAATAGAACCTACCATATGAGTAAGATATACCACTCCTCGGCATCTTTCCAAAAAATTAGTCAGAATACTATAGTGACACATGCATACCCATGTTTTTGCAGCACAATTCATAATAGCCAAATTAAGGAATCAACCTAGGTATCCATCAACAGATGAATGGATGAAGAAAATCAAACAGTGTAATTATTCTCAACCATAAAGAAGAAGAAAATTATGTCATTTGCAGGAAAATGGGTGGAACTAGAGAATATTATGCTAAGTGAAGTCAGTCACTCTCAGATAGTCTAGAGTCATATGTTTTTTCTCATATGTGGAAGCTAAAAAGAAAAGAGGAAATGATAGGGACTTCAGATAATGAGAGGAGAGGCCTTAGATTAGTGCAGGGGGAGGGGAAGGAGGATTGAGGAAGGAAACAGTTCAAATAATGTTGTGTGCATATATAAATATATCACCACTAATCTCACTAACATGTATGCAGAATAAATAGGGAAGAGCAAGGTGGAATGTGGAGGGGAATGCTGTGTGCATGTGTGTTTGTATCACTTTGAACCTCACTATGATGTATAATTACAATGTACCAATAAAAGTATAAAAATAAATAAAATCTATATTGAATTTAAAAAGAAAATAAAAGATATTATTTAGAAATGAAGAAACAGTAATTATTTGGAGATAATGGTTTTAGCTTGCTTTTATAGAGACAGATATATTAGTACAAGTAGCAAGACTTTAGCTAGATCAGCATTGTTCAATATATATTGTTAATAACAATGTTTTATATATACACAGGCTAATTAAGTGGCCATTAGTCTCATTTACTGTCTAAATTAAAAATAACTAATTTTATAATAAACTACTTTAAACTAATAATTTAATAATTAACTAAATTAATTAACTAATTCAAATATTCAACTTCCCAGTACCAATAACCACGTTGCAAAAGCTGAATAGCTAAATGTAGCTAGTGACAAGTATACTGGAAATTTCAGATCTAGATATTTTGCTATGATTTAAATATTTAAAAAAGCTGAATCATTCAATCTAATTATTGCATTATCTTGTCAATCAATTCAGTGCACTATTGGATAATGCAATATTCATTCATAATAGAAATTCTCAGATGGCATCTTCAATGTGCCGTAATGATGAAGCAGTGAGCAACTAGTGAGTGAGAGTAACCAGTGAAAAAGGAAAATCATTTCAACAAAGAGTTTTGGAACAATTAGGAAGTCAAAGACAAGGGAAAAAGTGAAACTTAACATAAACTTTATACATTATATAAAAATTAAATTAAAAATAGATCACAGGTTTGAAAGTAAAATGTTTACAAAAAAATCTTTATGATTTGGGATTAGGTAAAAAGCTTCTAGACATGATACCAAAAGCACAATACATAAAATAAAAAGTAATAAATCATACTTTAGCAAACTTATGAACTTTTACTCTGTGAAGATACTACTAAGATAATATAGCCAGGTGTAGTGGTGCATGTTTGTAATCTCAGTACTTGGGAGGCTGAGATAGGAAGATTGCAGGTTCCAGGATAGCCTCAGCAAGTAGTGAGACTCAATCAACCTAGAAAGACTCTGTTTCAAAATAAAAATAAAATAGAGCTGAGGATGTAACTCTGAGGTAGAATGCCCCTGGGTTCAATCCCCAGTTAACACACACACACACACACACACACACACACACACACACACACAACGATACTATTAAGAGAATAAAAAGGTAAAATACTAACAAAGAAATATATTTGCAAATAGCATATCTGGCAAAAGGCTTGTACTGAGCCTATATAAAAATACCCCAAAACAAAGTAAGAAACCAAACCATTTTTCAATTAAAAAAATCGATAAAAAGATACATCAACAAAGAAGATATAAGAATGGCATATATGTACATGAAAAGATTTTCAGTACCACTGGTCATTAGGAAACTAGAAATGAAAACCTCAAGATACTACTGCATGCTTATTAGAATGGCTAAAATGGGGAAGGGGAACAAAAACAAAAAATAATAATATGAAGTTTAGTGAGGATAAGAGCAACTGGAACTCTCACACAGTGTTAGTGGGAAAGTGAAATGGTCAAGTCACTCTGAAAAACAAACTGTCAGTGTCTTTTCTTTTTTCTTTTTCTTCTTCTTTTTTTTGAGACTGGAGATTGAATTCAGGGACATTCTACTTCCAAGCAACAACCGCAACTCTTTTTGCTTTTGAAATAGGGTCTCCCTAAGTTGCTGAGGATATTGCTAAGTAACTGAGACTGCTTTTCAACCTATGATCCTCTGGTCTCAGCCTCCCAAGTACTATCATTACAGGCATGCATCACCACACCCAGCAGGTAGTTTCTTGTAAAGTGAAACAACTACTATATGACCCAGCAATCAATCAGACTTTGTACTATTTATTATAGAGAAATGAAAATAAAGTTCATACACAAAAACTGGGTATCAATGTTTATACTATCTTTATCCATAATTGCCAAAACTACTAAATTCCTTCAACAAATGAGTGGATAAAAAAACTAGTATATTCATTCATTCAGTGGAATACTACTCAACAGAAAAATAATTAATTATTCAACTACACAACAATTTGAAAAAACTGAAAGGCATTATGCTAAGTGAGGAAAAGTTCAGTTAAATATGCTATCCATTTACAAAGCATTCTCAAAAAGATTAAACAAGCATGATGCATAACAGACCTTTGGTTGGAGGTGTGGAGAGGATGTAACTATAAACACATACATGAGGAAGTTTCTTAAAGTGATAAAATTGTTCTTTATCTAATTATGGCAGAAGTTACACAAAGTGTATAACAAAGTAAATTTTACTAGGTAATAATTTAAAAATGTATGTATTTCTAAATTTTGATAACAAAGTATTACTTTAAAATCATTTATAGTTTGACATTTTTAGGAAAACCAATTTAAAACAAAAGCATGAACATATGAATAATTTAAGCAACAACTTAGGAGGCTAAAGTAGGAGGATCGGACATTCCAGGCCAGTCTGAGAACCTTAATGAGACTCTGTCTCAAAATAAAATTTAAAAAGGGGCTAGGGATGTAGCTCAGAGGCAGAATGCTCCAAAGTTTAATCCCTAGCACCACAAGTCACACACATACATACACACACACACAATCATCACCACCATCATCATCACCATCACCATCATCAAAACAGTCTGATTTTGTACCTCACTAAATAGGCCACATTTAGCCCAAATCCTGTGTGCCATGACAGTATGAATTTAGACTTGAATTCAGAATTGACTTGGATTCTGGACTTCCTCTTCTTATTTTAGGTTTGAGAGTTGTTGTCCTTATTAACACAATTTAGTTCAACTCCCCTCCCCCCCCACACACACACCACAGTGCTAATGAAGATCTAGGAAATGAAATGCTGTGATAACCAGGTTGCATAAGGCCTTCCTGCTGGGGAAGGTACATATGTTCTTGTTTAATAATGGAGAAACACAGAGAGGGGTGGTGGCAATGGAAACTGGGATTCCCCTATACTCAATTTAAGGCAAGTGTAGAATTTCTACTTATATTTGTAAAAATCAAAAGTGTGACTATCTTTGGAATTCTTCATTAAGGAATTCACAAAATACAAAGCTCAGACATAAATGTCCAGATCTATCACAAAGTAGAATCAAATAAGTGGTTAGCACACAAACATAATGATCTTTTTCATATTTAAAAATATAAATAACAACAGTGTTCAAAGCTTTACAATTTTCCTCTCAATGATGTGTCTTTTTAAGGCTTTATGTTGCAAACCCTTCATTAATAGTACTTGGACCCCGTCATCAGGATACGCTGCCCACCAGCACGGAAGGCCACTGTAGATATATTCCTGAGGGCAACACACTCATCTATGTGGCCTCTGCCTGCTAAAATCTCAACGATTAAACACCCTCCAATGAGTCCTCAGTTTCATTAACTTTCTTTCTACTACAAAGTAATAATAGAAAAGGGGAAGTTTCCAGCAGCATTCGCGCTCTCAGAGGATCAGTCATGAAGGGCAGGAAGGAAAAAACAGCCTTCTTCCCAGCTAGAATTGTCTTCCTTTTATCCAGGAAAGCCCCAATAACCCACACAGTTTAAATGACAGTTTGTAGTGAAACATTTTTCAGATTAAATAATGTCAAGACAAAAAAAATCATTTATAAAATCAAGTATCTAGTTGTATAACTAATAAAAATGTTCACATCTTTTATAAGGAAATTTTATTTGTGACATTATAATGAAGAGCATGGCCTAACTTCTAAAAGGAAAAGGAATATACAGGAAGTTATTTTAGTAGAGCGTTGGATTCATAAGGTTATGGTAATAAAAAATACATGGTCTTTCTTTGACTTAGAATCAGATAAATATATCAGCAAAAAAGAATAGTGAAACCAAATAAAGATCCATGATCGTGTGGAAACTTGATTTAGAACATCATGGGAAATAGAGCTGCCAAAAGAATTAGTTACACATAAGGACATAAAAACGGAATCCCTACCTCACACTGTACACAAAAGTCAAATCAGACTTAAGTGTAAAAGAAAAAACTTTAAATTATAATTAGAACAATATATATATCAGCTTTGGATAGAGAAGGATTTCTTTTATTTTTTCTCTGCTTTTTTGTTTTTTGCTTTTTGTTTATGATATTGGGGATTGAACCTAGTGATGTTCTAATGAAAGAACAAGTATCCCAGGAATAAGGACCCAGGAACTTCAATTTTAAATAAGACTCCCTACTGAAGTTTCCACATCTGTAAAAACTTCATCAACATAAAATTAGTGCCTCTATAGTATAGCTTTGTGGTAACTAAAAGTGTTAAAAACAAAATTTCCATGGTTAGAAACACTGTGTGGAGGGTTAGTCAAGGATCGGTGGAGAATAATTGAATTCTCTCCACCTTACATAGACTACTAATACTAATAAAAATTCCGGTCATTGACATCCAATCTTAAGATGCAGAAATCTGAATTCTTTATTTTGAAACAGGGTCTCACTAAGTTGCAGAGAGCCTCACTAAGTAGCTGAGGCTGGCCACGATCCTGCGATCCTTCTGTCTCAGCCTCCCAAGTACTGGGATTACGAGCGTGCGCTACCATGCCCGGCTTTGAAGCGTAGTTTTTTAAATGTGTTTAAGTGTCTGGCATTGTCTCAAGAAATTAGTTTTTCTACTTTATTACATTTTCCAGGTAGGTAAATTGTAACCATTTAACCTTTCTGGATGACATCTAGACAGTATCATGCATATTAGTAAGCTTGAGGCAGAAGTGAATTAATATTAAGGTACAACTTATTCTTTATTCATGCAACAAGAAAACATTATCACTTATCTTCTCTGGACTGTCACCATGTCTCAAGTGCTACGTGTGCTGGAAAATCTTGTTAATAATGAGACTTTATGTTAAAACAATTCACAGCAGTTTATTGGGTACTTATTATAAATTATAGAGGCTGCCAAAGTATTTCCCTTTTATTTGAAGAAGATTCTGTTTGTTATGTTTAAAAAAAAAAACATGTATGATAGGGCACAGTGGTGTGTGCCTATAATCCTAGTACTTGGATAGGAAGAGAATTACAGGTTCTCAGCCAGCCTCAGCAACTTAGTGAAACCCTGTTTCAAAGTAAAAATAAAAAAAGGGCTGGAGTGTAGCTTAGAGGAAGCATGTCCCTGAGTTCAGTCTTCATATCTTTAATAATAGAAATCCTGCTAAATGAAGCATGTGGATTATAGGACTGTAGTCAGGTAGAACCCTGCAGGAAGGCTACATCAAAATGTGGTGGGCCTTGGAATGAAAATGAGGTTCTTTTAAGGGAAATAGGAATATTCCAGAGAGGCTGGGATGTGTATATGGAAGTAGGCAGAAAAGTGTTCACTACAGGGGGAAAAAAAGTGGAAATGATGTAAGTGCCAATTTAAAAGAAAATGGAAAATAAAATATATTTTTATAATATATTAAGACTGACAGATTAAAATTAGTGAACTAATTTTCTATCTAATAACAGAAAGAACAACTAAAACATTAAGAGAAAAATAAGTTTCAGAATAATACATGCCATGCAATTTATATTATTCATATACTTACAAAATATATTATATGAAAAAAATTGACAGAATGCTCTCTAAATTAACTGAAGTGGTTGCCTCACAGAAGGCAGGAAGATGAGAATGTAGATGAGGATTAAGTGAAATTAAAATTTCCTAATAATGTACTATTTCTTAAAAACAATTTGAACTAATAATAGAATATTTGGGTAAATTCTTGTGGTCACATTAAATTTGTGATGTTATTCTTTGACCATGTAAGTGGTAATTTAAACTTTTTCATTATTTTACTTTAATTAATTAATTTTTGTGGTACTAGAGATTGAACCCAGGGGCATTCTACTTTGGAGCTACACCCCTAGCCCTTTTTTATTTTGAAACAAGGTCTCACTAGGTTGTTGAGATCCTTACTAAGTTTTTGAGGCTGTCCTCAAACCTGCAATCCTCCTGTCTCACCTTCCCAAGTACTAGGATTATAAGTATGTACCACCATTCTTAGCTTTAAATTTTTTCTTAATAAAAAAGTTAAAAAAAGAAACAAGAGTTGAAGTTACCTTATAAATTAGCTTCACTTGGTCATCCTGGGTCTGCAGTGGATTTAGACTTCCATTTTTTTTTTTTTTTTTAGGTAAATGTCACTCGTGAAGACTCTCCAAGTGAAGACCCCATATTTCTTAGAACTTTAGGAAAAGGAGACTGGTTTGGAGAGAAAGCCTTGCAGGGGTAAGTAGATCACCCGCTGTGTAGTTTTTGTTTGAGTTCTATGTACATTGTTATCGTAAATGTTGAGCTCCTACCAAGATTGGCCCTCTATTTAATACTTATGCTGACAAATGATATAGAGCCCTGACAATCATTCTTATTCACTTCCAGGTGGATTTAGATATACTGTGGGATTGATTACTTAATTTGTAATAAAATATTGTTATATTAGTAGGAAGAATTCTCAGCTTTGTGTTCTCCACCTGCAATCTCTGTAATGACTCCAGATGAAAAAGAGATGTGTCCACTATACTTATTTTGTGCAACAGTTTCATTCAAAATCATAAGAAGATGTTGGATGAGAATTTTGAAAACCCCTAAACCCAATTGTAGGAACAATGGACCAGAAGGTGGTGAAGGCTTTCCAGGTTCCCCTCCGGGTGGTGCTATCATTGCTGTTATGGTGATGGGCAGGGATGAGAGGATTGGGAATGGGGGTGATGCACGTCTGGACCACTATGAATGGGCTCTGAAGGCTGGACTAGTAGAGGTGTATTTCATGACGACTGAATCTCTACTTATAAGACCTCAAAAAGCAAGCACTTGGGATTTTTTCTTATATATTATGGAAGAAAAACAGAATCAACTGAACAATGCATTTTGCAGAATACATAATGAATATATTTGGGAATCCTACTGTCATTTTCCAATAAGCAACATATCAATTACCAGTAATATAGACAAGACCTTTCAAATTTTAGTTCTGTGTGTATATATGCCACTTGAATAAGAAATACTCAATAAACATTTATTTTTGTATCAGATTCCAGATTCAGTAGTGTCAATGGTGATGCAATGCAATTTCCTCCTAAAATATTGGAACAGTCAGTTTTGCTTCCATTTCAAATTGTGCCTTCATTTAAAAGTTACATTATGAGTAGTTTTGCTTAAAATTACTGTGAAGAAATAGTTTAGGGAATTTTTTTTATTTTTAAAGCTATAATGAGATGGCAGATTTTTATTTTCTTTCTTTTCATTTCATAGCTACAGAAATGAAACAAATGTATCTCAGTAAGTCATCTTAGGCCATATTACCTTATGAAAATACTGAGAGAAACACACTCAACTTTGTCTTTTTCTGAGTTGATTTGATTTTCATCTGATGAGCATGTATTTGCTGTTAGACTTTCCTGATGTCAAAATTGGAAGAAATAGCAATTTCAGTGAAGGTCCACAAAGGAAGGCAATAAACATTATTTTCCTAGTATAAACCCCGGAAACCTATCTTTGATACCTTAATGCTGCTTTCCATTGATTATTGAATATGTAGAGAGTTCTATAAAATGATACTACCTGATTTCATTGGTTCAATATTAAGTGCCTCTGTGGGAAAAAATGCCAAAAGAAAGGATTAAAAAAGAAAAGGGAAAAAACCCCAGCAACAATTGACTATCATTTCTAATTGAGATAACAAGTAGAATGCCAGAAAATAAGTTATAATCGATAACCTAAGTTATAATCGATAACCTAGAGATTCTTTGTAATTTATTGTCACTGAAATTTGATACCCATTAAAGAAGACTTTCAGGGTGAAAATATCCTAGTTTATTTCCCAAGGAATGACCAAGAGGATATGGTTTGTGGAAAAATTTTATAATTTTGTTCTGGTATCAAAATTTAAGTTAGTGGTCCATCTAGATGGAACGTTTTCTAGCATATGGTTGTTCTTGTGAACCATCTGGTGCTAGAAGTTTCTTCTGCACATGTTGAGTCCTCTTCACTGGCCATCTCCCATTTGCTACAAAATACCAAGCCCACCCCCTCTCTTTATGCAACCCCACCATTGCCCTCCATAGTCACCCCCATTCACTCCAATTCTCATCTTTCTTATTCCCTTTACCCTCACTTTTTTCATCACTAAACTTGGCTTTATCTGCTTCTCAAATGTCACCAATGATTTGCTTCTGACCTCATAGAATGGTCTTTCATTTTTGTCTTCATCAACTTCACTTCTCAAGCACAGTTTTCCACTGTTGAAAACTTTTAATCCCTTCTTTTAATCCCACTTCTTTAGAAATACTGTAAAGTATTTGCACTCTTTCACATCTTTCATTTTGCATGTTAAAATTCATCAGTATTTTCCCCTCAGATCCCTCTATTAGATACATCTTGGTAAGCTCTTCCAGCTGCATGGCTGTATTTGACTACAATAAGAAGGAACCCCAAACATTTATTCCCTGAATCCATCCCAGAATCTTACACTTGTCAGATAATCAACATGCATTTGTTGAATGAGTGAGTAAATTAATGAAAAGCTAGATGAACAAATACCTCCTAATAATACCCAATCTTGCAATATCTTCTGCCTTTGATCACCTTTCCACTGGAATTTGTTTGGTGACTGTTTTTTTGAGTTCACTTGACTTTTAGGGGGCAGGTTAGTCCTGTAAAATAAGGTGAGTGGAGCAGATGGGCAAACTGGAAAGCCTTATATAATGAGGTCAGTAATCACACTGAACTCTAGTTGTTATTTCTTTACCTCAGTTTAGTACAAAAAGCAAAAATAAATAAATAAACAAATAAAATAAATAAAATATTAAAATATAAAGTGCAATTTTTAAAAAGAGTAACACATTTACAAGCTCATGAAGCATCTCTGCAAAACTGTTTGGCCTGTGGCTGCCATTTGGTGATTTCTATCAATCAGAAATGCCTCTTCTAGAACTCTGTACTCAGCTTCAAATGAAAGAAGTCTGTTAGGTTGACCCCTCTTGATCATTGCATTGTTTTGACTTCTTCATATTTAAATTTAAATTAATTTAATTTTAGTACTGGGGATTGATCTCAGGGATATTCTACCTCCAAGATATACCCCCAGCTCTTTTTAATTTTTACTTTAATACAAGGTTTCACTGAGTTTCTGATTGTCTCCCCAAATTGCTGAGGCCAGCCTCAAATCTGAAACCCTTCTATCTCAGTCTCCCAAGTACTGGGATTACAGGTGTGCAACACCATATCTGGCATCATATTTTAATGTTTTTATGTTATATGTCTGAAATTTGTTTTTTTCCCCTATGTCTCTCTGTTCCATTTTGTTTTTTTCTTTGAATCCCAATATTTCACACAAAAAATTTCAACTTTACACAAATGAAGTTGATATGTTTCATTAGTTTCCCTCTAAATAACTTACAAATTGACATGATTTCGGGATATAAGATCTTTGGACAACTCTGTACTGTATATCCTTTAGTTATACTTATTTGAAAATCCTATGATTTTCTTACACTGAATAAAAGTTTTATAGTCAATATTCTCTATGTGTGTACAACACAGAATTTCACATGTATAGTTTTATTACCAATCAAAAATATATGTACTGGACAATATTGTTTTAGTGTCTTGAATATGCTCAGCAGATTATTACAACATTGGTCAATTTGTGACTGGTGATGGGATGAAATGACTATATACTTAATTGTTCTTTTAAAGCAAGGACTGTCTAATACTAATATTTATTAAGCACATAGTAGATAACTGAATGACAGGGATTAAATGTGAACTCAGTATCCTGCCTCTGAAACTCAGCCTCCTGACCATGGTGAGTGCTGTCTCTAAGTATCATCCTTGTTGTATGGAGGCATTAGAGTAATTAATATAGCCATCTTTTAAATTATATATATGAATATATATATATTTGGTTTATGGATAAGTCTTTATAATTGCAAAAAAATGGTTGTAATGCTATTTCAACTTGAAAATGTATTTAAATCCAATCATGCATTCTTTTTAAATGTACTTTTAGTAATGCATTTGTAATTTTACATCATATTGAGGTTCAAAGTGTTAGAAACATACAGGCGCAGAGCACTTGGTGTATTTCTCTATGCGTTCCCCCTCCCCCCTTTCTGTACATGTTAGTGGACATATCATATGTGGATATCATTATGTGAGCCGTTTCCTTCCTCAGTCCTCCTTTATCCCATCTCCAACCCCTTTCTACTATTATACTCTTTTTTTCTCCTCATTTGACTGAAGTCCCTTTTGCTTGCTATTTTTGTTCTAGCTTCCACATATGAGAGAAAATATACAACCCTTGACTTCCTGAGACTGGCTGATGTTATTTAGCATACCATGCTCTAGTTCCATCCATTTTCCTGCAAATGACATAGTTTTGTTCTTCTTTATGGCTAAATAAAATTCTATTAGACATTTTCTTTATCCATTCATCTATTGACAGACACCTTGGCTGGTTCCATACTTTGACTATTGTTAATTGTGCTATCATAAACATGGATATGCATGTATCATTCTAGTATCTGGCTTTATTTCTTTTAGAAAGATACTGAGGAGTGGTATAGCTGGGTCATATGACATTTGCATTCCTAGTCTCTTACTAGGAGACTAGGCTCCATAGTGAGCTCCATAGTGGTTATACTAATTTACAATTCCACCAGCAGTATATAAGAGTTTCTGTTTCCCCATATTCTATCCAGTATTTATTATTATTTTAATTATTGATGATTGCCATTCTAACTGGAGTTAGATGAAATTTCAGTGTACTTTTGATTTGCATTTCCCTGATTACTAGTGATGTTGAACTTTTTTTCATATACTTATTAGCCATTTGTATTTTTCTTTTGAGAAGTATCTATTTACTTCAAATGCCCCTTTTTTATTGGATTATTGGTTTTTTATTCATTTTTAAAGTTCTCTGTATATTCTATATTACTAATAGACATTAACCAGTAGCATCTCTTTACTAGAAAAATAAGAGTCACTTATTCTTTCACCTTCATTGTCACAGAGCAAGCTATACTTTGTTTGGCTTAAGCATACTTTTTTTTGCTGTGATGATGATTTGTCGATACCAGAGGAAGGGCAAAATGTTTTGTTTTTGGTAGAAATATTCCCTATACATGTGTAAATTATAGTTGTCCTGAAGAGAAATTATTTCAGGTTTAGTCCAATAACATGAGTCAATTCATTTACACTCAGACTTTTTTACCTTGCTTGAAACCATATAGAATGTGTGTAAATATCAGGTAATGTCAAATTCTAAGCCAAACATTCTCTTTACATATCCAATAATGAAAAAATATAAGACCAAGTTGGACCCAAAAGAGGTGGAACTGTGCTCCTTGTCACTGGCTCTTCTTTCCCTAACATTTGCAGGGCATATGATTAAAATTTTCAGCTATGATCATCTGCATCTTCCAACACCATCATATTATCATCTTCTTTCTCAAGAATGTTCTGCTACTTGTTCACTAAAGTTGATACTTGGTATAACTGGAATAACATTCAATTTTGAGTCAAAATTGGCTATATAACTGAGCTGGATTTAACCTCTCTGTGTTGCTTCTCTTTCTGAATTTATAAACTAAATTAAATGAACTAGATAATCCCTGGGTCTTCTTAGGTCATAATCTCTGATTCTCTGAAATTTGGCCTCTTTACAACTGAAAGAGAACTCTGAATACCAAATGTGGCCCTTTGCCTCCCTGTTAGGGTGATGTTTAATACCAGACCACTGTACTCAGGACTCAGTCCTCAGGCTCCTTCCCTCCAGGAACTGTGTGTGTGTGTGTGTGTGTGTGTGTGTGTGTGTGTGTGTGTGTGTGTGTGTGTGTGTTACTAGGGATTGAATCCAGGGATATTCTATCTACACCCCTAGCCTTATTTTATTAATTATTTTGAAACAGGTTCTTGCTAAGTTGCATAAGATGGAACTCTTAATGGTCTAGGTTTAGCCCCTTTTTCCTAATGTCCTTACCTTCTTATTTATATTTATCTTCTTGCTATCACTCTATGCCACATTTATAATGGAATCTGGGTAGCTTCTCTAAGATAGTCATGAAATTCTCTTTCCCCCTTCAATTGCATCACTTCAAGTCTTCAGTTCATTCCATCCACTGGGATTGATTGCAATGACTAATTTTTAAACTCTCTCTACTTGGTGCACCATAGTGCTTAGGTTTGTGAGCCCTGAAATGAGACTGTCTGGGTTCCAACCTCAGCCTCATCATTTACAGATGTGTGGCCCTGATTTTTTTTTACCTCTCTATCTCTGCTTCAGGGTTGATAAAAACTGGATAGAAGTACCTTTCAAATAGGGTATAGGTATTTAATTGGTAAAATAATATGTCGCATGTAAGTATATTAGAATGAAATGTGGTAAATGCTAAGTGTTCAATAGATGTTATTTATATTATCCAATCTCTTATATTGTTTTTACTGTCTTTAACATATCAATTATTTGAAATTTTCTATTACCTTCATTTTTGAAATTTAGATTTTTCCATCTTTCACATCTGCTGACTCTCCTTCCTTATTGTGTGATTTATCACAGCTGTGGTGTGGGGTTTTTAGTTGCTGATTTGGCAGTGCTTCTTTTTTTACACATGCTCCTTTTCAGTGGAGGTGATGGACTGAGGGATTTCCTTGTGTTCATGTTTTGGAGCATCTCTATGTGCCAGTTTCATATGTTTTATATTTGCCTCTATAAGGACTGACTTTAACTTAATGCCTCCGTACTTTGAAGATAGAATAGAAAGAATAGAGATCTCCCAATTACAAGGTTTGGGTTTTTATTTTTCTCAGAGAATCTTCTTGACACTTATTGGGCCAACAGGGAGAGTTACTTTGCTGCTTGTGTCTTGTATGTAGACAGGCTCCAGGACTCCTGACCCTATGAAGGACCCAGGTCACTTCTTGCATTGGACCTTCTCTAGGCTACTTCACCTGCCCGTCCAGAGCTCACCTCTCTGACTCCAGCTCATTTCTGTAATCTTGGGATTCTTCAATGTTTCTGAGCCTTTTAATTTATTGTTTTGTTCTGCTTTTTGTCTAATTTTTCCCTTTTGATTATAGTTAAGGATTACAATTAGTTCAGTTTCAGGGAAATTACCTTGGTAAGGATTATAATGGATAATCTTTGTAAAATGTAACACAGTGTCTGATAAGAATTTCCTCCTATTTTCCTGGATTTGTGGCTAAAGTCCAATGCCATGAATCTGCCAGAAGTTAGACTAGAAAGAACCAGAATTGCTTTAGTAGGATCACTATTTCATCCACAAGATGGAAAGAGTAGGAAAACTTTGTGCTGGCCAATTAAGGTGAGAAATGTTCATTGAAAGAAGCTGTGGGCTCACTTCTCTATCCATTTCATGATTTACATGTCAATAGTAGATTAAAATAAAAACACGAACAACAACACCTGCTGGAGAGGGTGTGGAGAAGTGGGAACCCTAGTACATTGTTGGTGGGACTGCAAACTTGTGCAACCACTGTGGAAGACAGTATGGAGGATCCTCAGACGATTGGGAGTGAACCTACCATATGACCCAGCAATACCGCTACTGGGTATATACCCAACAGAATGGAAACCAAATTATC
>PVLC010005570.1:0-30188 GCA_004027655.1 Graphiurus murinus
GAGTCTTCTATTCTGCTCCATTGGTCTATGTGTCTGTTTTTGTGCCAATACCATGCTGTTTTTATTACTGTGGCTTGGTAGTAGAGTTTAAAGTCAGGTATTGTGATGCCTCCTGCATGGTTCTTGTTGCTAAGAACTACTTTGGCTATCCTGGGCTTTTTGTTTTTCCAGATGAATTTAAGGACTGATTTTTCTATGTTTTGAAAGTTTTTTTTTTGTTTGTTTGTTTTTTTTTTTTTTTTTGGTGGTACTGGGGATTGAACTCAGGGACATTCTACCTCTGAGCTATACCCCAGTCCTATTTTTTATTCTTTATTTCTTGAAACAGAATCTCACTAAGTTGTGGATTGCCTCACTAAGTAGCTGAGGCTGGCTGTGAACCAGGATCCTCTGGTCTCAGCCTCCCAAGTACTGAGATTACAAGCGTGCACCACCACGCCCGGCTCTGGTTTCGGAAGTTTTAACTTGGAAATATGAATTGCTTAAGGTAGCCACAAGTAAATGACTTAAGATGGCAGTAAAATTTATATCTTGCTTATATATGAGATCAGCCCCCCCAGATATAAACAATGAATATAAATGTATGTAAAAATATACTGTTTAAACCTGTAACAAGTTTAGGTCCATTTTGAAACTAATATTTCACCATCTTTAATTTAAACATTAATATGAATTTAAAAATCGTTCCATCAGGGATTGCAGTCTTTTGAATCTTATTAATGAGATTCTTTTCAGCTTATGGGGCTACCTTTTACTTTGACTCTTGTCCTGAAATCTGTCTTGTCTTTCAGGTTGCTTCTGTAGGACATATTTTCATGTGTTTAGCTTTTTTGTTGCTTTAATGAATCTCTTTATTTATAAAGTAATACGTTAAGAAGAAATCAAGCTGGATGAATTATAAAAGTAGAATACAGGAAAAAAATGTGGGTAGAGAATTTAGATTAGATGTATTTAAGTAATTAATTTGTAGACCCAACACTATTCTTTCACTTTTTTTTTTCATTTTAGAAATAGCACTGTTTAATTCTTGAGAAATGTTATTTTCTTTCTTTAGTATTGTAATTTTTATGGTAAAAATCTATAAACATTTCAGAATCTTTTATTGGATACTCTAAATATGGATAGTAATCTGAAAGAAAATATAACAGTATGCATGTATGTCCCTATCACTCTAAGCTTCATTATGATGTGAGATTATAGCACACCAATAAAAACATATAAAAAAGATATAAATTATTTAGGTTTCTGTAGAAGTTATATATTGGTATATTTGGCATGCTTAGTAAATTAGAGAAAGTATTGCTACTATGAAATGTCAGATAAGCACTTAATTACTTAACAATGTCAATTACTTCATTGGACACTAGAGGGCCATGTCGTACCTTATTGCTATTGATAGTTATTCCTATATTTAAATACATTCAGTGTACACTTGTCTCCTGTTTTGTGTTCTGTTGTACCATTTCTAGCTCAGTATTAGGAGTAGTTATGTGCATTGTCATATAATATGTGAGATACCCAGGGTTTTGTTTTTGCTTTTTAAATAAGCAACTAGAATATTTTCATTTAATATTTAATAACCTCAAAAAGTGATGAAAACAGTGAAACTTGGGATGAATGTTCATGTGTGCAAACTTACTGTGCTTTGAGAATAGAAAATGCTTTTTGAAATTTCCTCAAGGATCTGTGCATAATTGCCTAAAAGAAAAGGCCTCCCCTTATTAGTCACATTGTGCTTCCTCAGCGTGTGTGTGTGTGTGTGTGTGTGTGTGTGTGTACATGTGAATGAGAAGAAAAATCTCTTCAAAGAGTCTTTCTTGTACACGTTTCCTCTTATGTTAGCATAGAAGGAAATACTGTGGGGCATAACTACCCAATCATCCTAAAGTAACGAATATTTCAATAATTGAAAACTGTGGAAGGCAAGCCTTACCTAAAAGATGCTAAATAATCAGTAAAAAAATAGAAAGAACAACATTGTTCATGCTCCACAAAACTGACAGTTACTTTTAACCTGTGGGATGCTATTTTGATAGCTTCTAGAAAGAAATTTTAAAACCTAAGTAAAGCCTTAGTTACATTTTTGTTTCTTCCTTAAATATTACTTGAGCCGGGCGTGGTGGTGCACGCTTGTAATCCCAGCATTCAGGAGGCTGAGACCGGAGGATCCAGGTTCGCGGCCAGCCTCAGCTACCTAGTGAAGCACACTGCAACTTAGTGAGACCCTGTTTCAAAATAAAGAATAAAAAATAGGGCTGGGGGTATAGCTCGGAGGTAGAATGCCCCTGAGTTCAATCCCCAGTACTGCAAAAAAAAAAAAAAAAAAAAAAAAAGAAAAATTACTTGAGAGAGCCCTTCTCAGTATTAATTTCTCTATTATGTGTTTTTGGGGGAAATAAGGCCATTTCTCATTAGCTACTGTTTATACTTCTTTTTTGTGAAGAAAGATTAGTTTGATGAACTCAGGGGAAATACTTGCTCACACACAGAGGAGAACATGAAAGAGGATTACGTAAAGGGGAGGAGCAATAATGCAAAAGACTTAACCTCATCTTTTGAGTTTCTTTTTTTCCCCGGTACTGGGGATTGAAGTCAGGGGCATTCTACCTCCGAGCTATACCCCCAGCCGTATTTTTTATTCTTTATTTTGAAACAGGGTCTCACTAAGTTGTGGAGTGCCTCACTAGGTAGCTGAGACTGGCCTTGAACATGGATCCTCCGGTCTCAGCCTCCCAAATCCTGGGGTTACAAGCGTGTACCACCACACCTGGCAAGTTTCTTATTTGATTTGTCAGTTTTAATGACTTTAAGTTGTGATAAACAGTATTTTCTAATGGACGAAGTTATGCCTTAGTTGTATGTTTGCTAGTTTTCTATATTGCTACCGTTTTCTGAGAAACATTTATTGCTGTGTTTTGGCACATTAACATGAGCTAAGGTAATTGAAACATTGAACTTGAATTCTAATCTTGTTGCTCAGGTCCTGAAATGAGTTATTAATAGCATAATCTAGTTGGTGAATGTAAAACAAGTAAAAAGAGGAATCTATTTGAATATAGTGAGAAATACCTGTTTCTTTAGGAGAGAGAGACATTAGGTGCTATTGATGGATTGAAGACATCATGATTTTGTCTTTTTAACATGTATCTTGATTCACTTTAACAATATTATTGAGCACTCAAAGAACTGCCATTATTCTTCTATGATGTGCCATAGTTTAATGAGCTTTTATCGGATGTTGGGGAAGGTAGGTGTGTGTGTGTGTGTGTGTGTGTGTGTGTGTGTGTGTGTGTGTGTTGGGGTATTATGCTAATGCATATATTCATTGTAAGGGGCATTGTATTTTAAAAAGATTAACAGGGAGGGGACAGGTGTAGAATCAAGTATCTGTGGCATTTTTTGTAAAGGTCACAGATCATTTTGAGTTATTCCAATATTAAAAGGCTTAGGGGAAAGCCGGGCATGGTGGCGCACATTGTCATCCCAGCATTCGGGAGGCTGAGACCGGAGGATCTGGGTTCGCGGCCAGCCTCAGCTACCTAGTGAGGCACTCTGCAACTTAGTGAGACTCGGTTTCAAAATAAAGAATAAAAAATGGGGCTGGGGGTGTAGCTCGGAGGTAGAATGCCCCTGAGTTCAATCCCCAGTACTGAAAAAAAAAAAAAAAAAAAGAATAAAAATAATAAAAAGGCTTAGGAAAATCAGGTTACTGTGAGTACTAGAGATATTTGTAGAACACTATTAATTTGTCTAAAGTGTAATGACCCAAACTCCTTTAGGCTATGAGGCTGGGAAGGTTCAATGAATGATGTCAGCTAAATATAAGACACAAGGAGCCAAAACTTCTCTAAAAGGTGATGACTATGAGGATATAAACTTGATACTGCTATGGTTTTGAATTTTTCAAAATTTATTAGGATTGCACATTTTCAGATGATAATTTCTTAGTTTCCGATATGTTGGTATCCAAATTCTACACAAGCATTTCTGTGGATTTGTTTAACCTCTCACCCACCCTTTTTCACTATACATCATATATGGAAAAATTAGGTTGTTTATTACTCACTACAAAATCAAGATAGTTAACATCTAGTATAGATCCATTGATGGGAATTGGGTGGAAATGCACATTATGCAGCACAGCAAATGCCTTAGCCAGTGAGTTAAAGTGCGTAGTTTTTTTTTTCCTCATGATTTTGATAAATTGGATTTAGGTGTTAATTTGCCAAATAGAACCCAACATTATAGCACCTATAATCCCAGTATTTAAGAGGCTGAAACAGGAGAGAGAATCACAGATTTGAAGCTAACCTCAGCAATTTAGCAAGGCCCTCCACAACTTAGCAAGACCTTGTTTCAAAATAAAAATAAATAAATAAAAAAAATAGGGCTGTGGTGTAGCTCAGAATTCCACTAGCTCCAATCCCCAGTAAAACACTCAGACACACACACATACACATAAACACACCCTGAATTGAATTGATCTCATTTAAAGAAAAAGTGTATCCTGATTTCCACAAGGAATTTGAGGTGGTCTATTTGTAGAAGTAACGTGTATAATAAAATTATAAAATGTACATGAAAATCAGCACCAGGGAAAATACTAGAGTAAAACACGAGGACAAGGCTGTAAGAAAAGATAAAGAATTAGTTATATGAGTTATGAGGAGTTTGGGGTGGGTATGGTTAAGGCCTGCCCTAGCATTCTTCAAAGTGTGATCCTAGACCAGCTACATCCAAAATATGTGCTAATTTAAAATGCAAGTTGGTAGCCGGGCGTGGTGGCGCACACTTGTAATCCCAGCATTTGGGAGACTGAGACCGGAGGATCCGGGTTCTCGGCCAGCCTCAGCTACCTAGTGAGGCACTCTGCAACTTAGTGAGACCCTGTTTCAAAATAAAGAATAAAAAATAGGGCTGGGGGTATAGCTCGGAGGGAGAAGGCCCCTGAGTTCAATCTCCAGTACTGAAAAAATAAAATAAAATGCAGTTGGTGGGTTATACTTCAGAACTACTTAACTCTTGGTTGGAATGTAAATTTCTAATAAGGTCTCACATGCTTCTCATGTTGATTAAGCTTTGCAAAATATTGGCCAATAATTTGGTGTCTCTGCTTCCTTGTGATAAAATTAAGAGGACAATGTACTGAATCTTTTCAGAGAGGAGGAATTGTTACTCATATACAGTCACACCCATAGTATAACCACACACCCCTTTCCTAATATTGCATGTGAAGAGTTTCGCACCTGCCTTCATGAGTGATCTAGTAAATTGTGTCCTCAAGAGCACATCTGTAAGAAATGTATTAATGATCATAAGTAGTGGTAGTTAGTGTAATCTCTGAAGTCAGGCTGTACGGTTTTCAAATACCAGCTCTACCACTTAATGACAATTTGTCCTTTGGCAAACTTCTCTTTTTTTTTTTTTTTTTTTTTTTTTTTTTTTTTGCAGTAATGGGGATTGAACTCAGGGGCATTCTACCTCCGAGCTACACCCCCAGCCCCATTTTTTATTCTTTATTTTGAAACCGAGTCTCACTAAGTTGCGGAGTGCCTCACTAGGTAGCTGAGGCTGGCCGCGAACCCGGATCCTCCGGTCTCAGCCTCCCGAATGCTGGAATTACAAGCGTGCGCCACCACGCCCGGCTCTTTGGCAAACTTCTCTTGTAAAGTTAACTTAAGGGCATGGTAATAGTATCCACCACCTAGTGTTACTGAGAGAATTCATTGAGATAATGTATGCATGGTACCCAGGACAATGGCAAATAATAAGTCCTTAATAAGTTTGGCTATTGTATTTCATAAGATTAATTAATTATTGTACTGTTACACATCCATGCTAAGACTAGCTTAACCTAATCTACTTCAGACTGAATGGTATATTGTGGAGAGTATTTTTAGTTTTAGAGATAATTCTCCTAGGTGGGTTAAAACTATTCCACTGACTTGTCTAAATCATTACGGCTTTTAGCATAATGTTCAGTTGTTTGTTATTGTTTTGTAAGCACTAACTATGAAGCACTTTTGGTCCCTTACAAGTATTTTTTCATAATTGGTTGTTAATGCTGAACCTAGAATGAACTTTTATTTATTTATTTTTTTTTGCGGTACTGGGGATTGAACTCAGGGGCATTCTACCTCCAAGCTATGCCCCCAACCCTATTTTTTATTTTTTATTTTGAAACAGGGTCTCATTAAGTTGCGGAGTACCTCACTAGGTAGCTGAGGCTGGCCAAAAACCCGGATTCTCCAGTTTCAGCCTCCCAAACGCTGGGATTACAAGTGTGCGCCACCACGCCCAGCTTTTAGGACACATTTTAAGAGAACACATTTTGTAAATTATTGGTACAAATGTTAATTGTATCTGACACAGGATATTAACTTGATTCCTCCTAATAATTAGTATTCTTGTCAAGATTTCATCTTACATGTAAACTTTAACCTCTCATAAAATGTAAATAGAGGAATAATTTTTTTTTTCATGGATCACTAGGGTTAAAATTGATGTATAAAATTATTTTGCGTCCTTTTGTCATAGTCTTTACTGATGCAGTTATTAACGGTTACTTCTTAGCTTTAGAAATAGTTGCTTTTAGCCGGGCGTGGTGGCGCACGCTTGTAATTCCAGCATTCGGGAGGCTGAGACCGGAGGATCCGGGTTCTCGGCCAGCCTCAGCTACCTAGTGAGGCACTCCGCAACTTAGTGAGACTCGGTTTCAAAATAAAGTAAAAAATAGGGCTGGGGGTATAGCTCGGAGGTAGAATGCCCCTGAGTTCAATCCCCAGTACCGCAAAAAAAAAAAAAAAAAAAAAAAAAAAAAAAAAAAAAGTTGCTTTTCATCTATTTTCAGAGTGAAAGTGCTTTAGTTTTCTGTTTCTGGTTGGTCTTAAATGGCGGTTTATAGCTGTAGAAACCAAATGCAAATGTGGATTGGAGATATGATGAAGGTATTTGTGAATTTGGGAAGTGCCAAGAGTTACTTTACTTGCTTCAGATGTTTATTCTGTATATTTATATTTACATATATAATTTTCTAGGATGAATTGTTTGTACTTACCAATACATTACCATCTGTCTTAGGGTTTAATGTGTGAGAATTTTAATATGCTTAGGTACATCTGTAGTGTTTACCACTTAAAGTTTCATTTTTAGAGTTTATTTCTTATTATCATTTCACTCTGTTAACCTGGTACAGAAAAGAAGATTATTCTCTATCACTTAGAGATCAGTATTTTTTTTCATTTTATTTTATTTTTATGCTTAACTCCAAAATGGAATAGAACAGAGATTACAAATTGGTGTCTGAAATAGTTTTATTTAAACACATTTAAACTGATCAACATTTTCTACCTTCTTAGAAAGTATAAGTATTAAAATATTGCTTTTTCATCTTCTTTTAAGGTGGACTATTTGGCCTTCCTGGGCCTATGTTCTTACCTGACAAAAATCAATTGCTCTTTTTTAAATGGGCTTTCTGGGTCTTAAGCCCGTCTTACTTACTATGTGTCTGTCTGTCTGTCTCTCTCTCTCTCTGATACTGATGATACCCCAGTTATACACTCAGTCATGTTCTGTTTTTATTTTGAAACAGTGTTGCTAAGTTGTTGAGGACCTTGCCAAGTTGCTGAAGCTGGCGTCAAACCTGCACTCCTCTTGTCTCAGCCTTCTGAGTACTGGGATTACAGGCATATTCCGCCAGTCTTGTCTATCCTTTATTTTATCTGTCTGGTCCTCTATAGTCATTTGAGTTTACTTGGAATAATGACAAAAGCATGATTGTAGGAAGCTTAAAAGTGAGTTGATTTTTTTTTCATTGTCTCATATCAAGCCAATTTGGATGTAAATCCAAGCCAAAGTTATATGTAACTTTATTTGAAGTTTCATTATGAAAATAGCCAGAGCCAGGCGTGGTGGTGCACACCTGTAATCCAGTATTTGGGAGGCTGAGATAGAATCGCAGGTTTGAGGATAGCATCAGTGACTTAGCAAGACTCTCAGCAACCTAGTAAGACCCTGTTTCAAAACAAAAATTTAAATAGGTAGGGATGTAGCTCAGAGGAAGAATGTTCCTGGGTTCAATCTCCAGTGTCCTCTTTCCCCCCCAAAATTTTGGTATATATTACCTTTTCTTTTTGGATCAACTTTTATCCTTTTTATTCTTGTTAATTTTGAAATTAACTTTCTACTAGGATCATAGTTATCATATTACAATAAACCAGTATTCTTAAAGGCTCCTTGTTTTACAAGATGTGCCAGTCATCTGTTGCCACCTAATAAAATACTCCAAAGCTTTGTGGATTGTAACAAACTAGAATTATTTTATTTATTATTTCTCCTTGTTCCTATAGTTTAGGAATTTGAGAAAAGCCCACCTGGGCATTGCTTATTCTGGTTTACAGTTAGCTTGTGGCTAGAGGTAAAACATCAGGAGTCTAGAACACCTGGCCAGGAATTTTTTTTCTTCATACAGTCTCAGGACTTCTCACATGTAATCTTTTTCCTGGGCTGGTTTGTGCTTCACAGCATAATGGCCTCTGGACAGTCGGACTACATAAACAGCAGATGTGCTACCATGTGAGCATTCCAGCAAGCAAAGCAGGAGTTGACTCCTTTTCATGACTTAGCCTAAGAAGCCACATGATGTCACTTTCACCATCTCTAGTAGTTGTAAGAGTCACAAAAGTCTGGCCAGTTCTTAAGGGAAGAACTATCAATGGGAGGAATGTCACAGTCACATTGCAAGAAGAGCATGCAAGATGGAAGACATTGTTGTGACCATCTTTAAGAGGATATTAGGATGTTATAATAACTTTGCTTGTATTCCTTTTTCCCCCCATTTGAACTTCATGAAAATCAAGCATATTAAAACAGATTCTACATATAGCTTCTTTAATACTTTCAGTTTCCTAGAACTTAGTTATCTGGAAAACTTAACATACCTGAAAAAGAAATAGTTAATAAGCCTCCAAACAACTAGATTAAGAGAGTACAGGTTACTTATAACTAGGTTAAGACTGACTATTCTGTAAAATAGAGTAGATGATCTATTGCATAAGGTAAGTTTAGGAATTAAACCTACCAGGGTTAAAACCTCAGTGCCATTACCTGGCAGCTATGTTCCCTTAGACAAATATTTAAACCTTTCTGAGCCACGGTTTCCTGTCTGTGAAAAATAGGGTGGTACTTCGCAGTATGGTGAGGATGATGGTTGAGTGAAATAAAGTACAGTCTACTAGGAACTTGGACAGTGTTTAAACATCTCTCCTCATCATTGCCCCAATCTGTAATAAGACCTGTATTTTCTAAGCACTATAAGTTGCATATTTCTTTATATCTCCTGTTAATCTCTGATAGTGTCCTAATTTCCCTAGATTTCATGTCCCCTAATTTTTTCTATTTCAGACATACTCCAGAATCATAGTGATTGAGTTCTGTTTGTTTTTAATCTTTCTTCATAGCCAGTTTGTGTCTTCTTGCAAAGAATGGAAACTTAGACTCAGCTGTAATATTAATGTTGATGTTTATCACACAGTATATTTTGTTGAAAATGTAATTTCCACAGTGTCAGAGACCAGGGGTATGAACTGTCAACTCTTCCAAGAGACCTGTTATGGTTTAGATATGAGTTGTTCCCCAGAAAAAGTTCATGTGTTGGCAGTGCAACAATACGTGGAGACAATATTCACACTACTGATTCAATTATTTAATCAGTAGATAAATCCACTGAGAGATTAGTAAGTAGAGACTTACTGGGTGGTAACTGTAGGCACATGTAGGATATGGCACTGTTCTCTCTGTTTCTTGGTTGCCGTGAACTGAGTAGCTTTTCTGTGCCACACTTTGCCGCCATGGTTTTCTGCCTTGGATCTAGTGGGAAACCCTGAGCACATTAAACCTTTTCTCCTCTAAATTGTTCTTGTTGGGTTTGTTGGTCACATCAGTGAAAGAGTAAACTAAAGCAAGACCCTAAATGTTTATTTTCTATAGCTTGATTCTATTCTTAAAATATTTTGTATATTTCAAGTAAATAATTTCAAGTACTTAAAATTTATGAAGTACTTGCAGTGAATATTAATAAATCTCATGTACTTCCATAGCATGTTAGTGAAAATTATATAAAAGAGGTCCTGCTCAAAATAATCGATTGTTATTTATAATTGCATCAGAAACTCAGAAGTGTAGGAAACAATTGTCTGCCCCCTTTTTATCCTATTACTTTCTTGAATTGTGAAATGTTCTGTCAGATATTTTATATTTCCATGAATTTAGCGTTTAGCTGGGCACAGGGTTGCATGCCTATAATGTCAGTACTTGGAAGGCAACGACAAGAGGATGGATTCAAGGCCAGCAAGCAGTAACTTATTATGAAATCCTATTTCAAAATAAAAAAGGGGTAGGAGTATAGTTCAGTGGTAGAATACTCCTGGGTCCAATCCCCAGTAGCCCCTCCACATACAAGCACACTTAGCTTTTTAGTTTTCAGGGGTACAGTCCTTATAGTATGTTAAACTGTCAATTTGGTGAGCTTCCTGCATTTTTATAGCTTTGTTTAGTCTTAGTTTATTTTTTAAAACTATATAACAAAATTGCCTGCATTACTTACTGTAACTTATTGATACCTCTTGAAAGAGTTACTAGTATTTTGCCCTTATTTATGACTTACCTCTTGAAAGAGTTACTAGTATTTTGCCCTTATTTATGACTTACTGGACTGCAACAGTCTTCAGAATTTTTATAAGAGGTATAAATAGCTAGGTGTGGTGGCACATGCCTGTAATCCTAGTACTTGGGAGGTTGAGACAAGAGGATCGCAGGTTTGAGGACAGCCTCAGCAAGTAGTGAGACTCTAATCAACCTAGCAAGACTCTGTTTCAAAATAAAAATAAAAATATCACTGGGAGTGTAGCTCATAGATAGAATGCTCCTGGGTTTCATCCCCAGTATGACCAAAAAAGAAAAAAAAGGGAAGTATAAATGATTAGTAATGCTTAATTTATTTTAAGGGAAAGGTTAATGAACTGTTTATGTTTCAGTTTGTTCATGAAAGTAATTTAAATGATAGATCTTAAAAATTGATATTAAAGAAACTTTTATCTTCTTTCTTATACTTAAATTTTATTTTGAGAATTGCAAAAAAACAATAATAAGTTGCTTTAAACCACTTATTCCATCATCACATGAGGGCTTTGCGTGGCATGGCTGAAATACCTGTAATTACTTTGTCATTTTTGTCATAGTTGACTCAAAGGTATAACTATAATAATCATCATCTAAATTCTTAGTGAGCAACTGTGTAAGGCCATTTTAACAGCTGGGGTAACCCAGCACAGACTCTAAGAATTAAACTTAATCATGAGGTGAATTATGTTATAGTCATTGAGGGCTTCATGCTGGGCATTTCTGAAATATTTATAAAATTTAATCTGATGGTTGGAATTTTATTTTATCTCAATTATTTCTGTAAATGCCTAATAAAGGAATGTAGAAAAGTATCATTTTAAACTTAACAATAAAATTCTAAGAACCAAATATAGGAATAAAATCCAAAGCTTACTTACTAGAAAAAAAATCCCGCATACTTTATATGTATATGTTTAGACCACTATGGTAGGTCAAAGAAAGAAACAAAAATATACAAATTAGTGCAGTATATTGTGGGATCAGGAAAACCCTGATGTTATTTTTCTCATGTTTTAATGAGTCATTATGCCTGTAAGTTTTTTCCAATAAAATATTCTCTTCTTATATGACACCAATACATATCTACAGTGCACATACACATTGATACCTGTTTTTAGAGGGTATATACACATGAATTAAAGCAATGAATTTTATTCGGGTGTAGTATGTAAGACTGTAACTTTACTCTTCCCTGAATTATAATAAAGGAATGATCACCAAGTTGACAGTCCCAATACTTCACAAGAAGGCTGTATGTATACCTGATGCTCTTAGATCTTTAATGTGCTCTTAAACCTGAAAGGAATTTCATTCCAAGCCATTGGTCTAGTCTCTTGTAGAATCTAAAGAGATGTAAGATTTTCCCAAGGTTACCAGTTAGTGGTGGAGCTGAAGCTTGAATTTAAAATTCACCCAATATGCTTTGTATGCTGATGAGTTTACTTGCCGTATTAACTCCAGGTTGTTGGGCTGAAAGAAAGTTGGCTGAAACAACGGTTTGGTCAAAGAATAATTTAGTTGTAAGTAAATTAATAAATAGGTTAATAAATTAGTCTTTTTTTTAAATCTTGGAGTTTTGGGTATACCATGGGTTGATTTTTGTTTTAAACTGGTTATTTTTAGAATTTGTTTCAGTTTGTTTTCTGTATTTTACTTTTTAATTTATAAGGTATTTTCATCCAATTATTTTGGAATAACCAAGAATTTCCAGCAGCATTTGAAACAACTTACGTTATCTATCAATAAGATCTTGATTATGTAAGTCAGGTAGTTGAAGCGGATTTGGGTGGGTAGGGGGAGAACTGAGGATTGAACCCTGGGACATTCTACTTCTGAGCTACATCCCCAGCCCTTTCTATTTTTTATTTTGAAAAACAGGTTCTCACTGAGTTGTTGAGGCTGGTTTCGAACCTGAGATCCTCCTGTTTCAACCTCCTGAGTATTGGGATTACTGGGAATATAGGTGTGCACCACTGTGCCCAAATTATAATGGCATTTTTCTTTTGAAAATATTACATATGCATGCAGTGTTTTATATTGTGTATGTCCTATTACCAGGTCACATTTTTATGACACCAGTGTGTACTATGTGTGCTATTTTAAGTAGTTAGGGGCTAGCCTTGATATCCAGATAAAATTAGCAGAGAAATATAATAGTATATTGTGATCCATTAAATGTTTACATGAATATGAGATCTCAATAACATTATAATTGAAAATTGTAATGTTTATTAGTAAGCACCTTGAATATACAAATGTCCTTTGAACCTTTAGGAGCAGGAGCATTTTAAATGTACTTTTAATTTTTGTAAAACATTTTTGTTCATTTGACATGCTTTTTATGAATACTGAAATTTTAAAGGTATGCAATATATTACATTTTTCTTTCATACTAAATTTAATTGTTGAAGTAATGATACATTGTTGGATTTCTTCTACAGTTGTTACTAGTATAAGCTTGATGTTTCATTTATCAATCAAAAGTTTTAAAGTAAGACTTTTAGTATAAAATCATGTTAGAGCTGGGTGTGATGGTGTAACTCCAATAGTCCCATATACTCTAGAGGCTGAGACAAGAGGATCCTGTAAGCCCAGGAGTTCGAGCCCATCCTGGACAACATAGTGAGACCCTGTCTCAAACAGAACAACAAAAAAATCATTTGTAGGTAACCTTACATCTTCCAAGTGATTTTAGCTGATTCAAGAATAGTTTATGGAAAATCCTTTTGCTTCTCTCATACCATATGTGGCCTTTAGACAAGTGAAAATCCAGAATAAATTGCCATAATAATAGTTTCTGTTGTTGGAGAATCACCAAGCCGGGTGTGGTGGCGCACATCTGTAAATCCCAGTACTTGGGAGGCTGAGACAGGTTGATCATAAGTTCAAGACCAGCCTCAGCAACTTAGTGAGACCTTGTTTAAAAAAAAAAAAAAAGAGGGCTGGGGATGTAGCTTGGAAGTAGAATGCCCCTGGGTTTAATCTTCAGCCCCCCCCCAAAAAAAAACAACCCCCACACAGCATATGGTCATACTTGTTTATATGCGCCATTTGTATATAATAGTTTTTGCCAATACAAACTTTTAAAAGACAGAAAATCAGAAAGTGATAAGTAGGCAGAATAAATGACCTTATACAGAGACCGTTGTGTCACAAGTTCCCTAGTGTTAAGCTCTTCTTGGACAGTGTTTGAGAGCTGGCATCTGAAAATAATAAGATACTACAACTTCATTTTAGGATAGAATTAATGGAAATCTTTCTGAAACTTGTAGATACTATGTTTAAAAATATTCTATTCTGAAGTTATTATAGGTGGATTTCAGAATTCCTGCTGGCTTTCTTAGTGATTTTTGAAATTGAAATTAATTTTCAGTGCTGCGTGTGTATGTGCACATGTGCATGTGTTTTGATCCTAATAACAGTAGCAGTAGTAATTATTATGACAGTTTAAAAGTATGGATCAGTTACTAGATGTGAGGCATTATTCTATATGCCTACACTAACATTTAATCCCCACAACACTTGTGAGGTAGATACTGTATAGATGAAATTGAGGCACGATGGGATTAATTTAAGCTCATACTCAGTAGAGTCAGAGTTTAAACTAAGGCAGGCCGACTCCAGAGTCCATGCTCCCACCTGCATTAGTAGTTGTGGTATCATCTTAAAAAGGGAGAAGTAGTAGTGGTGTTAATAATTAAGAACATCTTAAATGTTTTAAAAGTTGAATTAAGGCTTTATCTCTTCTTCGACACATAGATCTAGCTGCATTTTAAAGTATTAACAATTAAGGTTCTCATATACATTATCTGTGTTTTCCCTTACTGGGATTTCTTCTGTATTTGAAAGTTTGGTGCTTTGCATGTTTCTATATATGACGTTAGAAGTACTGTTACTTGAAGTCTTTCAAAAAAGATGAAACTTGAAGTATATACATTTGGAAGTTAATACTAAGTACTTTGCTCAATTGCCCCAAATGCCCCTTTTCTTAAAATAAAAACATTGTTATTAGACATGATTCCGTTTAGTATTAGGTTTGCTGAAGTTGCAATGCTCTGTACTATCCAGTTGAGGGCAGCTGTCTACCAGTAAAAAGAAGTTAAATTAGAATGTTACCACTTTGCGCTCACCGAAACTTGATATCTAGAATAAAAAAACAAACAACTTTCATTTCCACGCCTCTTTGTTTCTGTTATCATCATAAAAGTTTCTTGAAAATGGAAAGTCGACATACTAATTTTCACTCTCTAAGAAACTGGAGAATGAAAACTATTGATGTTTTATTTTTTCAAGCACAAATTCTTTTCAATTCCAAATCTTCCCAACCCCCCATTTAGGATTAGACTCCAAAGAGATTAGAGATCTGCCTTATCTTTAAAGTATCAGAATATACATATGTTTTTAATGTTCTTTGAGAGCTTTTAGGCCTAAGAGTAAAAATTTATAATTTTTAATATGCTATCATAATTAACCAGTGGATTAAGTGAAAATTAAATCAGAGCTGATCTGATTCATTTTTCTAAGCAAATGAATATTAATTTTATGGAATGTGTAGTGCTTTCTATTTTTTCTACATTGGAGTAACATGTTGTTTGTTTGCAATACTGAAGATTAAACCCATTCTACCTCCAAGCTACACCTTCAGACCCATTTTATTCTTTATATGGAAAACAGGGTTTCACTAAGTTGCAGGGGCTTCACTAAGTAGCTGAGGCTGGCTGTGAACCTATGATCCTCCTGTCTCAGCCTCCCAAGTACTGGGATTACAAGTGTGTGCCACCATGCCTAGCATGTAGTTTAAATTATACTTTTTTTGTGGTTCAGAAAAAGAGATTTGGGGAGAAGTTAATCAACTAATTAGTTTTAAAGAGTATGACAATTTTTGAGAATAAAGAATCTCAGACTACATAAAACTATATTGTAATACTATTAAAGCAGATAATGATAGTAACTGGAAAAAGGATTATTTCTTCGGACTAGGAAATGAAAAGATTAGTCTTCTGTTAGGAAATGAAGCAAGCATCAGAGGAGAAGCTGAGATTAGAATGAGGTTAACTGACATTTGTTCTGAAGGGTAATAGACTGGTGGGGCTATGGGCCAGGTTATCTTGAATATTAGTCTCATTTATTTACTACCTTATCACCTGATAGATACCAGGTACTCTCTTGCTATCTCTTCTCACTCCCAACCTTGGACCTCTTTTGCAAATTTTTCAATAGTATTCAATCATTTACTTTTAATTTTTTTAAACATTTTTGTTACATACCTATAACAAACAACTTAATATTTTAATTATGTTTAAGAATACAGCTCACTGGCATCAAGTATATTCAGTGTTGTATAACTTTTAACCACTTTCCTTCTCCAAAACTTCTTCATTTTCTCTAACTGAAGTTCTGTACCACTTAAACACTGACTTCCATATTGTCTGTCCCCCTGCCCTTGGTAACTACCCTTCTACTTTCTATCTACAAATTTCCTATTCTAAGTACCTCATATTAATGCCATATTTATTATATTTTTAACTGACTTATTTCACTTAGGATAACGTCTTCAAGGTTCATTCAAGTTGTAGCATGGTCAGAATTTCCTTTTTAAAGGTTAAATAATATTCCATTGTATGTATATACTACATTTTGTTTATTCATCAACTGAAGTTCATTTAAGTTGCTTCTACATTTTGGTTATTGTGAATAATGCTATAGCAGGGTGTAAAGATGTCTATTATTCAAGTCCCTGCTTTTAGTTCTTTTGTGTATATATCCAGAAGTAGAGATGGTGGATCATGTGGCTATTTTATGTTTAATTTTTTTTTAAAGGAACTTTCTGCTATTTTCTCAGCATTTGTATCACTTTATATTCCTACCAGTGATACAAGAGAGTTACAGTTTCCTATGTCCTGCCTTGCACTTGTTATTTTTCTTTTCTTTTTTCAAACTAATAGCCATCCTAATGGGTATGAAGTAGTAGCTCGTTGGGATTTTGATTTGCCTTTTCCTAATACTCAGTGATGTTGAGCATCTTTTCATGTCCCTATTGGCTAGGTAAATATCTTCTTTGGAGAAGTTTACTTCTGTGTAACTAAAAATACCACCTTTGCCAATGACTTTGCATTTTTATCTGCATTTTAAATTGCTGTATAAGAGAAAGGTCTACTTCAAGTGTATGGCATCAGGGAATATTCTTGTATATAAATTGTCTTCCCAGCAGCCCACTTTATATTTGGTAAGATAGATCTCTCCAGAGTAAAGAAAACAAAATCGCACATTTCTTAGTCTCCTTTCTCATTCTCTCCTGATCTCAGCCTAACTTCCCACAGTAAAGATCCGTAAACACTGTTGGAAGGGGAGATGGGTGGGATGACTGGCTATTGGAAGAAGAAAATAGAAGAGCAAACTAGTTCACTGCGCGTTGAGAACAATCACATTTATTTTTTTACTATCTGTTTGGACAGCGTTCCCACATTGAGGTTTTTTTAAAAAATATCTTTGTAATAGTCTAGTTCATAGATTGAATATAGAAGATAGTGTAAAGATTATTTAACACATAAGTGGTTAATTTAGGGAAGTATTTGAGATAATGTGGAAAGGTTAGTTTGGGGCCACTTTGTGGAAAGTCTTCACTTCTGAACTTTGTCTTGGGTGTTGGGAGCTTTTAAAAGTTCTTGAGTAGATTGCTTACCACATTTCTTTGTGTTTTAGGAAGATTTAGCTTACTATGTTATGTTGCAGAAATTTTGCACTAGGAATTTTCAGTAGACTAGCAATTGTTATCCATTTTGCTGTAGAGTCATGCACTGTGTGATATTTCAGTAATGAAATGCTGCCTATTTATGAAGGTGGTTCCATAAGAACTTGTCACCCAGTGACGGTATAGCTGCCTTAGTTTGTGTAAGTATACCCTATGATATTCACACAACGATGAAATTACCTAACAGTGCATTCTCAGAATGCATTTCTATTGTTAAGTGACATATGACTGTGACTATTTGCCATCATAAATAACATTTTTAATATAGTTTTAATCAGTCACATGACTATTATATTTTAAGGAAAATCAATGAGTTTTTCAAAATGTAGAGATTGAATTGAGCTGATTGACAAAATTGCTAATAGGAAGATTAATCTGAAGGGTTATTACTAGCGAGAGAGAGAGTATATTTACTATCTTAGTGAATATGAGATAAAGATATGTATGGAAAAAAGTTTAAGAAGAACTCTTGAAAATAGTGCTCATTCTAACATAGCTAAGATACAACAAGCATATGTGTATATACATATATTTTTAGCATGTATCAATACCTTCCTTAAACTTGAAACATAACTCAAAGCATTCCTAAAGCAGTAATGCTGATATTTGGGTAAGGAAGACTTGATAAGCTATCTAAATAGAGAAGAAACAATCTTTGTGGGATTTTGTTTCTTTGTTTTTTATTGTTATTTTTGTAGAGAAAAATTACTTTCACTCTCTAGGAAGCACCTAGGTTAGTTAGTTGGAGAACTCTTAAAGGGGCCTACAGCCTAGCCCTGCTTTGGTCGTATTCACATTACTGACTTCATATGGGAGGTTCACCAGCTGTTTGACTGGCAGGAGCAGGAGCTTTCACTTCAGTAGTTTATAATTCCTGGCTATTCTAGGATAGTTTGCACTTCACCAAGCCTCAGACAGGTCAGGACGTTTGGTAGGAGAAGGTTGAAAGACAAAAGCAGCAGGCCTTGGGTTCTCAGCCTTTTAAAATTATTATTTAAAAAAAATATTTGGAGGTTAGAGTTTTTAGTAATGTGCCTGTGTTACATGTAGAGAGTATTCATTAACCAGGAGGAGTTTTAAAATGTCAAAACCGGGAAAAGCTACTCTAAACCATGGCTTGGTTCCTGTTGATCTTAAAAGTGCAAAAGAACCTCTACCTCATCAAACAGTGATGAAGATATTTAGCATTAGCATCATTGCCCAAGGCCTCCCCTTTTGTCGAAGACGGGTAAGTCTTACACATTTGAAAAATATGAATGTTTATTTAAATGATGTACTTCTGCCTCCTTTAGTGAAAAAATGCTTCAAATTTCAGTTGATATTTGTAGCTCAAACAGTGCATTGTTGAGCCAGTGAAAACTTGTATAAATGATACTTTTACAATATGATATCGAACCTAGAAGGTAGGATTACCCAGTCTTCCTTTTTGTCTCATTTATTTTTGTGAGATTATTATTCTACAAACTTATTTAAACTTGGTACATGTGAACATAAGCTTTGAAATATGTTTACAAATATTAAAACCCCAAAGTTGTGGCCTTTATTTTGTATGAAAAGCAAAAAGCTGGTGGCACTCTTCTTATACCTGGGAAATTGAGTATTTAGCTCAAGTAAAGAGCAATCCAAGTTCTTAGATTTCTTTGGCTCTTTAAGCTGGATTATTTTAAAAGTGTAATTTCTCAAGTTAAAACTTAATATTAAAGAGACATTGCTTTTACGATACAGTTTATACAGAGACAATCCTGAACTCACAAACATTTTGTAGAACATGTGCTAATGTATAATCAAGTTATGATCTATTGGATGTTTTTCAGGATGGCATACTTCTCTTCTCCATCAAGTTTTGAGACTGCTAGTATTAGCAGTTTGTTATATTTTCTGAGTTAGTATTACCATTTTCAGTTATTTACTAGAATGATATATTTTTAGATCTAAAATGTATCTATTGTCCTGAATATATTAGGCTTACACACACACACAGTGTGTCTTTGGAGTTAAACGAGTGTTAGTGTTCTTTTTGCACTAAAGGGAAAACATTCTCTTAAACAAATAGAATAACTCATGACACCCGAAAAAATATTTTTTCTCCTTCCGTATAGTGGGATTTAAATAACCTTTGTAAAAATACATTTTTTAATTAGCTTACTTCCTTCTGACTGATTTCTATTTCTACTCCAAACAAGGGGCAGCCATGTTGGACAACATTTTGAGTGAGGTTAAAATGTAATATAATTTAAATGTTGAAAATAGAGTTTAAATACCCCTATCACCTTTTTTTTTAAACCTCTTTTATAGTGTATTCAGAAAGTGCTTATTTTGTCTTCTTTCACCTTGGCAGTTTTATAGCTTCTACTGAATGAGGTCACTGCTCTGATTTAAGCAATTTACACATAGGCCTCTGATAGCTTTGAAGTCATTAATAAACTAATTTTTTATTTTAACGTTTCTGTGCAAGAAAATAGCAATACAGAAGTTTAAAAATTGAGGAAAAGAATTGTGAAACTCTTTAAAAGGTTAAGATGTTAACAGTTAGGTTAATTTTGTTTTCTTATATTAAATATTTCAAATAAACTTAAGTACAATATTTGGGAGATTACTTCATTCTGTCACAGCATATGTTTTCTGCCTCTGTCTTCTAACATAGACATTAAATTTAAAGGACATGGAGAAAATTCTATAAGAAAAATTAATGGAGAACCTCAAAACTTTCCATAAGTAGGCTTCCTATGTTCACTATTCAATTTGACTTTTCTGGGTTACTATTTTATACTAAGTTATAGCTTTGCTATTGTAATGAAACATAAAACTAGCTATAAAAATAAAATTCACACTAGAAAATTTAGAAATTTTCTTAAAAATTAAAAAATATTTAAAGGTACTAATGTGTTCACTGTCTGTCTGTCTGCTACTAGTTTACTCTTTTATGACTCAATTGACTCTCCTAGAAATATTAGAAATATTTTGAAACTGTATCCTCTCCTTTTTCAGCTGATTTAGCTTTAAATTGATTTATATTCTCTTTGTTATTTAATTTACTAACTTTCCCTTGGTGAAGGTTATGACAAACATTTTATAAATGTATTTTCTTTATCAAAGATTTTAAAAAGACTTTTGATGTGATATGTAATCTGTCATGTTTTGTGTCGGAACATCTTATATAGCTTTTATATTAGAATGTTTAGCTTCTTTCAAGCAGATTGCTATACATTTTGACAACAAGGTACAAAAGGAGATAGCCTTCTATATACTGCAACCTAATTTTTTTCTTATATAGAAGTGAACTGAATGTAATGTATAGTTACTACCTGTACAGTAGTGATCTGATTTGAAAAACATGATATATTGTCCCTCTGTACTTCATAGGTGCCGAGTCAGCTAATATTTGCACCATCAGTTAATATTTTACACAAAATATAAAAATAACAGTTTGAGAATTGTGAAAAATCCTTAAAATATAATAGTTACAGCTACAACTTCAACCTCTTCAAAATTTTTAGGAAATTTGTTTACCTTGCTCTTAAGTATAATATTTGGTACTTTAATTTATAATTATATAAAATTTTCTAGTCTCTCATCTGAAATATATAAGCATTGAATTTAATAATAACAATGCTGAATAAATAGCAATCTAGCTATTAGTTTCCTTTAAATATTTATATTTGCTCAGACTTCTCTGATTATAAGTACCAGCTGTAATACTTGTTGAAATAAGTTCTCCAGGTAACTCTTAATATCAGGAGAAGTTTGGAATATAACGTGTAACTAGAAACACCTATTGTCCTTTATAGGAAGAGAAATTTTGTAGAAATTAGTTATTTAACCTTTAAAATAATTGGGAACTGAGCCGGGCGTGGTGGCGCACGCTTGTAATCCCAGCATTCGGGAGGCTGAGACCGGAGGATCCCGGTTCGCGGCCAGCCTCAGCTACCTAGTGAGGCACTCTGCAACTTAGTGAGACTCGGTCTCAAATTAAAGAATAAAAAAAAAATAGGGCTGGGGGTATAGCTCGGAGGTAGAATGCCTCTGAGTTCAATCCCCAGTACCGCAAAAAAAAAAAAAAAAAAAAAAAAAAATTGGGAACTTAATTTGTCTTTTCTTTGAAATTGGAATACTTTTAATTATGGTAATACTATATTTCTTAAATTCTAAGGTGCATTATTTTTCCACATTTGAAACGTACCTGAAATAAGTTTGATATATCACAATAGAACTTTACAGTTTCTGGCATTTTTTTCTCTTTAGTGCTAAGAGAAATGATAATATATTTTACAACTATATTATGTTGATAGAAAAGCATTTTTAATTCTTAAGTCTTTTTTTTTTCTCATTTTGTTTTACTTTGGATCGCTAAGTGTCTGGTTATTAGGTTGTAGACAGATTGTCTTAGGTGTCTCAGATATTCTTCGGTTTGTATAGCATGAACATCAGCAACACAGAGGACTGAAATAAGGGTGGAGCTTTGGTGGGAAGAACAAAGTATAGATGAGGGACAAATATTTGTGCATCTGAAACCCAGGAACTCAGACAACATCGAAATACACAACTGGGATTTCTGATAGTTGAAAACATTTTGTAGTGATTACATTCAATATAAAGTTTTATTCCATACTTAAAATATTTTTCTTTAAAATTAAAATAGAGTACTATGTGTCATTTGAGAAAATGTTGGTATCATTCCTGTGTATTGTCATCATTTAGGGATTGCTTGAAATCGGGAGTCCACATCTTTTTCTGCAAAGGGCCAATAAATAATTTAGGCTTTGTGGACCATGTAGGCTCTGTTGCAACCACACAGCTCGAGTAGCCATAGATTAAATTTAAGCAAATGGGCATAACTATGTTTTAATAAATCTTCTTTATAAAAAGTGAATATAGGTTTTTTACCATGACAGGAGTACTACAATAAATCTTGTGCATATAGCTTTTTGCTTAAGTGTAAGTTTCAGCTTATGGTAAATTTTTAGAGTAGGGATTACGGGAGTTTTTAAACCATTCATTCCTTTTTAAATCTTCATTCTTTCCTCAGAATCTTTAGTAGTTTTGTGGTGGAGAATTAGCATCTAATCACTGGAATCTTAACATTCTGCTTTTTATTATTTCTCTTTTAAACATGTATTAGTTTAATAATCCAATTAATGATTGCTGTCGTCTTAAAAGAACCTACTGTCTTTGTATTCCAGGTACTGTTCAGCTTTTAAAAAAACATTGTAACTCATTTAATCCTTAGGTATTTTAAATGTTAAGTATGTAAGAAGTATGACACACCTCTATTTAGTAGATAAGAACTGCGATTGAAACAAGTTAATTTTCCCAGTAAATAGTAAAACCGGTATTTAATCTCAAAGTTCTCCAGTGCTGTAAGTACTAGCCATTCTTTCTACCATGTTTTATGGCCTATATACATTTTTTTCTTATGAATTTAATACTTGTCAACACTATATTTTGGAGGATGTCTGTGAGGCCATCACTGTTGTTATTATTTCCATGAAGAAATACATTCAAGGTTTTAAACAGCTGACCTTCAAATAATTTTTTTGTAACAGTCCTTTTTTAAATTTAGAGTTTTTTGTATAATCTCTTTCAAACATTTTCACTTAAAAAAGTTATCCTATAGATTACATTTAGATTAACAGTATAGATTAACAGCTTTAAACACATAAAGTTTGACATAGTCACACTTTCTGCTTGCTTATTTGTCTCTTTTTTAAGATGAGAGGTGATAATTTAGGGTTTGTGTTTGGCAGACAACTACTAAAAATGGTAGTTGAAGGATTTCTTCAAACTACAGTGCAGTACCGTTCTTGTTTGTTCATATAATAACAAAAACAACATAGCACCTCTGTTAGCAATACTATGTTGAGTTCAAGTTTTTTCTTCATTTTGAGTTAATTGATAACAGACAAGCCCATGTACAAACTTTTACTATCTTCAGTTAGTTCAAATTCTATATAATTTTAATCTCTTATGCTTCCTTAGTATACTACTGACCAATTAGAACTTTTCAGCAAGATCTACCAGAATTTTTAACAGTTGTAATGATTTGTTTCAGAAAGCAACATCTCTTATTCTTTATTCTGCAATAAAATTTTCATTTATATATACCTAAAAGTAAATCTTCATAATTTCTGTTGGTTCAACAAATTTAAGAGTTATTGCTCTCCTGAATTAAGTAATGGAATATTCCCCAAATTCTCTGTATTGAATGACTATATAATGATTTTCTTTACAAATTCTTAAGTAATTCCACTGCTCAGAATCAACCATAATAAATATTGTAAGTATTTATTTTTAAATCACATTGGCACTTTAATAATACTTCTAGTATTTCCCCATGGTAGTAAGTATTCAAATTATATAATCTGCCATATAAATGTATCTTAATTTTCCTTTTCTTGTTGGTTTGGATAGCATCTTGCTTAGAGCATTTTTATACATAAATCTTTTAATTGTTTAGTACTAGGGATTTAACCCAGGAGCATTCTACCTCTGAGCTGTACCCATTCCCTGCACCCCCCAAACCCCCCTTGTTTTTTGAAACAGGGCCCTGAACTTGCAACCCTCCTGTCTCAGCCTTCCAAGTATTGGGATTACAGGTGTGTGCCAACACGCCCAGCTTTACATGACTCTTTAACCACATCACTATGCGTGCATTTCTAGAAGTGGAATTATTGGGCCAAGGGATATGAATTTCTTTAGATTTCTGAAGAATATTGCTAAATTCTTTACCAGAAAAATTGTACTAATTTAAGAAACAAAGAAACAAAACAACATGATAGCCTTCCAATGTTAAAAAAAAAAAATCAAAGAAATAATATTTTAAGCAATTTATTTCTACTATGGTGAGGTTTTGTGGGCTTTAGTTCATACTATATCACTGTATCACTGTTCTTCCTTTTTTTTTTTTTTTTTGCAGTACTGGGGATTGAACCCAGGGGCATTCTACCTCCGAGCTATACCCCCAGCCCTATTTTTTATTCTTTATTTTGAAACAGGGTCTCACTAAGTTGCAGAGGGCCTCACTAAGCAGCTGAGGCTGGCCATGAACCTGGATCCTCCGGTCTCAGCCTCCCGAATGCTGGCATTACAAGCGTGCGCCACTACTCCCGGCTTGTTCTTCCATTTTTATTCTAGGACTTCTATCAAATTTATTTTCCATTTTGAGAAAATAATGATACATGATTATACATAAGGCTTTCTGAGGAAAATGTGTAAATTAAAAATTATTTGTGGTCCTGGCAATTTTATTACAGAAAATAATATTTTTCAAAGACTTGTCACCTATATTATTTTCAACTACAATTTTCTTTCATGATATTAAATCTATGATTTTGTGTGTGTGTGTGTGTGTGTGTGTGTGTGTGTGTGTGTGTGTGTAAAATACTGGAGATTGAACCAAGGACCAAGGGGTGTTCTACCTCTGAGTTACACCCCCAACCCTTTTTTATTTTTCATTTTTGAAACAAAACCTCCCTAAGTTACTGCACACTGACTTTAAACCTAATGATCCTCCTGTCTCTGCCTTCCAGGTTTCCAAGTACTGGGATTATAGACATGCACCACAGTGATCTGTATTTTTATCTAAAACAGATGACCCATATCTATGACTTTATAGTTTAATATTGATTATACACTATTTTTATTGCTTAGTCTTCTAATTGCTTCTCTCTTTTGTCACATTAGATTACACTCTTGCATTTCTGAATTTTAGTGAGGTATTTTATAGTATAAATGATAGCCTCTCTCAAAGTATATTGCTATTAATAATCTCTACTGTAAGAGTACTTCTGTTAGCAAGAGCAGCTGCCAGAAATACTTGCCTCTTTCTTATAGCACTATTACTTAGTCTAGCATTTCTGTCATAACTTTGCCAATTAGCTGGGTTTATTTTTTTTTTTTTAAATTCGTCTAGCCATGATTAATTCTCATTTAAAATAGTTGAAGTAAAAAACTGCTCTCCTAAAAATGTCTGGATGCCTAAGAAGGGATTGCATAAAACTTACAGTCCAGCTTACCTCTCTAGTGAAACTTCCTCCTGGCACTGACTTGTAAAGCTAGCCTCACCCAATGTAGTGAAACATGTTGTACTTACAGCCAGGTAATCTTCAGATGGTTCAGTGGTGTTATATGACAACTTTGTATAGATGTTTGTCTCCTCAGGTTATAAGCTCTTAGAATTCAGAAGTTATATTTAGTATCTTTTTATGCTTTCAGTGATATGCAAGAGAAAGTATAAATATTTGTATGACTGATTCATTGAAGTATACATTAAAACTTGAAAGTTCTTTAAGGAGTTTTTGTATTATAAGGATATGGCATGTTTTGTTTACTAAATGTTTTTAAATGACTGTGCAGCTGTGATTTTGAATATTTCATTTTCTAAATTTAACTAACTCAGATAGAGTTTGACACTTAATTTTAAAAGCAATTACTACTTACCAGGTTTGAAGACAGAAACATACATTATAGTTATTCAGAAGATACTTTTGAAAGTCTACAGTGACTTGAAAATGTCAGAAAACAGTGAAGTAAATAAAAAATTATAGTACTTTGAAGAGAAGAAGGAATAGAGTGGTATGAGCAAACTAGGAAAGGGTTTTACTAGGGTACCTGAATTTGTGGGGCGGGGGCAACAAAGGAATTAGTCTTGGTTACTATATATCAGACCATTCTATTTTAAATTATACCAATCTTTTTCTACTTAAGAATGTTTCATGCATCATGCATAAACATGAATGAACAAAATATAAATTGTAAATCTTGAGATTTTATTTGTACTATGCAGGGCACTGGCTATAAATAAAAAAGATGGTATTCCTCTGTCCCCCTAGATGAACAAAAATGAAAAAAATTCACCATTCTTTAAGCATCTTTTAGCTTAGTGATAAAATCACAAACGGGCCATTATAGTATAAAAAGACAACTGCTTAAGTGGAGCTATGTATAAGGCAGAGTGGGATGAGAGGGGACACCCAGATCCCAATATAAATGCTTAAGGAAAGTCTCCATTGTGACTTTGATTTAAAGCATCAAGTTATTTGCTGAGCAGACAGAAAAATTATGAGAAAGTGTATGTATCATGACTCTGGCTCACATCTTTTTTTTTTTTTTTTTTCACAGTAGTCATACTGTTCAAATTACTCACTTATATCTTGCCATCGATTTATTAGTATTAATGTCAGCCAAAAATATTGAATATCTAGAACAGAGTCAAGAACTTTCCTAGAACCTGTGGATATAACAGAACTAGAGAGACAAAAGTCATGCCCACATGATACTTAGATGCTAGTTTGAGAAGATGGAAAATATTCTTATTAATGACAATGTTTCGATGACAATAAAGTAGGACAAAATAGAATAGAGTCTAATTTGGTATGTAAGTGAGACACTAAGTACTTTTCTTATAAAAACTCATTTAAGCTGGTAGTGGTGGCTTTCCCTTGTAATCCCAGTACTTTGGAGGCTGAGACAGGAGGATCATAGGTTCGCGGCCAGCCTCAGCAACTTAATAAGGCCCTCTGGACCCTTATTTCAAAAAATAATAGGGCTGGTGATATAGTTCAGAGGTAGAATGCCCCTGGGTTAAATCCCCAGTACTATCAAAAAGTAAATAAATAAATACCCTCATTTAATTGTTTGTGAAATAGGCTATACTATTCCTGTTTTATACACAAGGAATCTGAAACACAGGGAGGTTTAATACCTTGTCCCACTGCTAGTGAGTGATGTAGCTGGGGTTCTAACTCAGGCAGTCAAGTTGGAGTATCACACTCACTGCTGTATACTGATCTGGAATAAGATTAAATGGCTTAGTAATTTTTTTCTTATTTTGGGTTACTGAGAATTGAACTCATGACCTTGTGCACACTAGGAAAACACTCTACTATGTTCAGCTTCATCCCCATCTACAAATGATTTAGTAATTTTAACATCACAGGGCAAGGTTATTTAAGTTGTAGCTATGTTTTACAGAAACTAACCGCAAATTAAGACTTGTAGTATGGAAGACAGATGAAAAATATGCTAAAAATAAATTTGGACCTGAGCTCCTGTCTAGGTAAGCAACTGAAATAAATCCACAGCCCCTTTTCCACAAACCAGAAATCTAACAAACTCTGAAAAATAAAAATTTTTAAATAAATGGTAGTAAAACTTTAGACAAAAGCTTGAAACTAAGTCACTCTTATTATTTATCTAAATATTCATATATTTGATGTAGAAGTAATCATGTATTCTATGTTATGTAATATATACTGAATGCACAATATTTTCTAAAATCCAAAAAATTCTGAATTTAGGAACAAGTTATAGAAGTGACTCCACAGACCTTTGAGTCTATAATGTTTCTTATATGTCATCCACATATAAGTAATGGAATATACTTCAAAATGTCAAAGTATTCTAAGCTTTATCTTGAGACTCTGTATATGAATACTTAAATGCCTTAAATCATACATTACATAGATTACCTAAATTATATTACCCTAATTATAGGCAGCTCCAGATAATATGATGATATTTTCATTGACCAAGATGCAGGAAATTTATACTTGAAATGAAGGAAGAGAACCCCAGTCCCATTTTAAAGTTCTCCTAGTATTTCAATGAGATGTGATCATCACTAAATTAATTTTTATCTGCTAAATATGTTATGCATGCTCCATATGTGGTGGTTGCTAGTGTTGCAAAGACAAACAAAGCAGAATACTTTGCCCTCAAAGAGACCGCAGATGCCTCTCTGTCTATGAAAGACGCCTCTCACTGTTCCCATTCCATGGTCATATATCAAAACCAGAGAAACATGGGCTAATTCATTCACCTAACAAATAAGGCAGGCACAGGTCTGAGTACTTAGGACACGCAGCACATAGAATACATTAGTGAACAAAACAAACAAAAATCCTGCCTTGTATGTATCTTAACATTTTAGTAACTCTAAGAAGTCTGGCTAGGCCTGAGGCATCGTGTTCAGTTTGCATCAGTATACAGTGTGCCATCAGACTTCTTTATTTTTATTTTATTTATTTATTTATTATTACTTTGTTATTTCATTTATTTTTTTACTTTTTGCAGTACTGGGGATTGAACCAGGGGCATTCTACCTCCGAGCTACACCCCCAACCCTATTTTTCCTTTTTTCTTTGGAAATAGGGTCTCACTAAGTTGTGAAGGGCCTCACTAAGTAGCTAAGGCTGGCTGTAAACCTGCGATCTTCCTGTCTCAGCCTCCCAAGTACTAGGATTACAAACTTGGGCCACCACACTCAACTCAGACTTCTTTATTAAATTACATATTTTCATTCTAAATCAGATGGTGTGATAGTCTGTAATAATTTCTTATATAGATAATTACATACATGTACTTAGACATATATAGACACACATTTCGCCTGATTTGATAGGATTATGTTGGAGACCTTGTTAAAATGTATAATTTCTTGGTTTTCAAATAATGCTTGGTAGTATCCAGTACTTATACTGAATATTATTTTGATGCTCTGAATCAATATGATTCCATCTTACTCCTTTTTACATGTTGTTGTAAGAAAACTTTCTTCACAAGTCTTTGATACCCTATCAAGCACACCTTAGTGATTTCTTTGTGAATTGTTTCTGAGTCAGAATTGGAGTTTTTGCCCTCTCCCTGACTTACAGTGGGAAGTTGCATAAATTAATTGTGTCTCACATATAAATCAGTTAAGTAATGACAGTACCCAAGATATTTTAGAATGTGATGTAAATTGTACTGTGGAGGTAACAGCAGAAAGACTACTATTTGAAGTAAAGCCCACAGTATTCTAAATGTTAGAAGTTACAGTTCAGTAATCTCTTTCACAAGTACCTATTGATGGAACACATCTCTTTATTTGCATATATAGTGTTTTATTCCTAAAACATGAAAGGTAAAATAATTAATATACGATTTTATTTAAAGCAATTTTGATGTTAAATTCAAAAGGTTTTCTCTTGTGGCTTTGATAAGGACTATGTATGTAAGCATATATATATATATATAAATTTTATGGAAATTTACGTATAAAGAAGGACCATTATTCAACATTTTTCCTCAAATATTAAAAGTGCTGTTATAATTGTGTTTTCCTATACTAAATACCTTTGAGAACTATTGAAGGGTAATGCCTTAGGAAGGTTGCGTTGTTCCACTATACATGTTAGATATTGATATAAATAGTTAACTTGAAACACGATTTTATGATAGAATTCCATGTATGCATTCTTTAGAAATTGACCTACAACTAAAGATCTTTAGGTTGAACTTCTTTCCATAAATTAATGTATGCATGAAGAAACCAACACAGAAATGGGTAAGTATGAATCTCCAAGGCACATGGCTAGTTAGCTATTCATTTTTGGTTATTATATGATATCCTCATATGATGATAGTGAAATTTATTTTGAGAGGGAAACATATGGTCATTTTAGAAGAAATTTTCTTAAATGTCTCTTCCTTTTTTAATCTTGAACATAAAAATTGAAATTTGTATATGTGGGTGATTCAAAAGAAGTCACTTGGGGGCAATTTAAGTTTAAACAGCTTTTCAGTACACAGAGATCTGCATTATTACTTTAGATTTTAAAATGTCATTGTTACTACTAGGATGAACATGTAGGGGCAGTATAGTACTGTTTTTATAAATCTTGTCTAAATTTGTGGGTTTTAAAAATCTGCATTACTATAAAGTTTGCTCTTCTCTGAGAAAATAAAACTATCTTTTTAAAGGACAGTTGAACCAGAGCCA
>PVLC010005570.1:30288-75435 GCA_004027655.1 Graphiurus murinus
GCGTGGTGGCGCACGCTTGTAATCCCAGCATTCGGGAGGCTGAGACCGGAGGATCCGGGTTTGCGGCCAGCCTCAGCTACCTAGTGAGGCACTCCGCAACTTAGTGAGACTCGGTTTCAAAATAAAGAATAAAAAATAGGGCTGGGGGTATAGCTCGGAGGTAGAATGCCCCTGAGTTCAATCCCCAGTACCGCAAAAATAAATAAATAAATAAAGGACAGTTGATACTACTTCATTAAGTTCATGTTCTTGCATGTGTCATATAAAAGCTGCTGTATTATGAAAACTATGGCCTTGATTTGTATTTTAAGTCAAGGAATATGTTAGTTAAAAGAAAAAATGCATTTTTATAGTCATGCAGTAAAAATGATAAACTAATGCATAAAAATATTCAAAAGACTAAGATCAGTGCAGTTTAGCTCTTATTCATTCTGTACCAACCTTTTCAATGAATTCATAGAGAAATTCTTTATAAGCTCTAATTTTTAACATCACAATCAAATGAAATAGATTACTAAACAGTCTTATTTTAAAATTCTTTAATTAGCAAATACTATTTTTAGTATCAAAACAGTTAAGATTATTAGAGAGTCTTTATTGCAAAATCTAGTAGTGTTTTTCTCCCTGACTTAAAATTGCTAAACAATTTTCTCGTCATCTATTTATTCTTTCTGTTCAACAATGTCTATGATCCAAGGACTGTTTTATGCATTTGAAGCACAACAGTGAGTAAAATAGAACCATATCCTCACCCTGGTACAGTTTATATCAGAATATCAGAGGTAAGAGCTTGTATGATAAAAGCTAATTAGACTTGGGTATTAAAGCTCTTAGCTCTACCATTTACTAAGCCTCATCTGTAAAATGGAGATTCTATGTAAGAGTACTGCCTACATAGTTGAAAAGCCAAAATGAAATAACCTGTAGAAATATTATGAAGCTCATGTAGAACTTTTTTCATTTATTGGTTAAAATTATAATTAACTCTGATACATTAGTACTTCTTTTTGTTGTTGTTGTTTCTTTTTTTTTGCGGTACTGGGGATTGAACTCAGGGGCATTCTACCTCCGAGCTATATCCCCAGCCCTATCTTTTATTCTTTATTTTGAAACAGGGTCTCACTAAGTTGCAGTGTGCCTCACTAGGTAGCTGAGGCTGGCCGCGAACCCAGATCCTCTGGTCTCAGCCTCCCGAATGCTGGGATTACAAGCGTGCGCCACCACGCCCGGCTATTAGTACTTCTTTTATTTGGTTAGTATTTTGAAAGATATTATGTCTTCATAATATGAAGAAAGAAAATGCACAACACCAATTTTGAATAGTCAGTTTTCTTGAACAGTTTCCTGAGTGACTGTTAATCTCTAAATGGAAAGATCCTGCACATGAAAAGTTAATGTGATTTGGCTCTACTTGCATTATGTAGATTCATTCAGTGTGACTATCATATATGTAAAGTATTAACCCCATTATGTCTACCTAAATGAATAAAATTATGTGTGACATCTTGGAGATTCTTGTTTGGAGATTCTCTTATTTTTAGAATAAATGTGTTGGTTTTAAATGCTATTAAGGTAGAATTTTTATAAGGGCTATATAATAAAAACAAAAATTTATTGACTCACATTACGTTAACTGCTAAAATGTCTAAGACTAATTTCCATTATTATTTAAGTTTGGATATCTCTTCTGTCCTTAAAGCCCCCCAAACTTGGCAACTAAGAAATGGAATATACTTATTAACATATTTGAAAACTTGTCAAAACTGCACTCATTTTTTAAGACATTTAAAGAACTGATTTCACAGATTTTAACAAAAGTACTTGGGAAATTTAGACCTTTCTTTGGTACTGTGTGCTTTCTTGGTTCTTTCTGTTATTTAGTAATGTGGAAACCCCGTGCTTAACATGCTCATATATAAGAACACTCCCCATGCCCTAAACAAATACACACAAATTCCAGCCTCCTCTGTTTAATAGCTTATCAGCTATGTTCATGCTGCACCCGCTTCCTTGAGGGGAAGTGTTGCTCTGCCGTTTTCATATTAGCTTTGTTATCATGCAGTATTTTTCAGCTGCTCATACTCATTACCATACAGCTGGTATGTAGAGAAGAGAAGGAAACAGGCAGAGGTTGTACTGGCTAAAGAATAAGAAGCTCTCTTGCAGATGGGGTGCTGGCAGATGGGGCATGTGTTTGAACAGGTTTTACTAATAACAGAGTGCATTAAAAATCATTCTGAGAAAGTCGAAGGTCAGTGCCATGAATTCAGAGCTTGAGAGGTTGTTCAGCTTTTTGTAGACCTTTCTGGAATATTAATTAACTACAATACAAAAATTATAAATGGTAAACCACAACCTCCAAAAACATTTTTGTTTTTTTTTAAATTTTATTTTAGTATATTTTCTCTTTAATATAATTTGGAAAGTACTAATGCTGTTGACTAGTGTCTTTCATCAATTTGTACTACCATTATATTAAATATATTTACATAAAATTCCCAGGCTCTATCATAATACAAAAATATATATATGCTTTGAGAAAATGTAATAATGTTCTTCAGTTTAGATATATAATATTAGAATGATTATTAGAAGATGAAACCGAAGAAGACTTGGAAATCTATATGTATAGTATTGACTATGTTGAAGATTAAGTTGAAGTATGTTCTATGTTCAGTGTTAAAAGTGAATTGTATGCCCAGAAATGTATCTATTGTTAAAATTATTTCTTATTTATTTTTCATACAAAACCAAAGTGATTGAAATTACTGCCAATCTTTTTTTATAAAAAAGTATGTCAGTGATATTTTAGTCCTTTTGACTTGTTTTTGTTTTGTTTTTAACTATAATACTTCTTAATACATCCTGTCTCAAATGGAGAATGTGATAAAAAGCAGATAAAGCAAAGTAAAGCTAGGTATTACATAAAATATGCGGTATTCAACTTAATTTTAATATAAATAGAACTATTCGAGATTAAAATATATGAGTGTATAATATATCAACTATAAGTAAAGCATTTTTTTTAGATAATATTAGTTTTAATGCTTTTAGTAACTGTCAAAAACTTTCATGCTTCAGATTCTTTTTAGTAAAGTGGAGGCACAAAATGCTCTCTCAGTACCTATGAATAAATGAAATAATTTAAATGAGATCCGTGGGAGATGGTGTATGTTAACAAACATTGTTAAGACTGAATATTTCTTTTAAGAGTTTAGGTTTCTATTGTGTTGGTCCTTTTTATAAAGGCATAGAAAGTGGCAGTCTCTGCAGTATCATTGCCATTGCATGTCCAACTATGTATTTTCTTTTAATTTACCTTTTTTTTTGGGGGGGGGAGGTGGGATATACTAGGGATTGAATCCAGGGGTTTTCTACCTCTGAGCTACACCCCAGCCCTATTTTATTTTTTATTTTGGAACAAGGTCTTGCTTAGTTGCAGAGGGCTTCACTAAATTTCTGAGGCTGGTTGAGCCTATAATCCTCCTGTGTTAGCTTCCCAAGTATTGGTATTAGAAGCTTGTGCCACCATGCCCAGCTTTAATTTAACTTATTAAATTAGGTAACTGCCTAGAAATAATTTATTATTTAAAGGAAAAATACATAACACATATTATAAACATATAATAAATAAAATTATAAATGTTAAAATGTATTATTAACTCATATCACCTCTTATTTTGAAAATTAATGAGTTTTTCAAATATTTTGAAAATTGGCATTTAAAAATTATTTCTGTAGTTGTCTTTGTTGGTTAGAGTGTGTCCTATATTGCTCATTATCTCAGTAAATATTACTTATTGATACTCCTATTGTGTAGAGGAGCCATGGAAAGAGCTAAGGTACAACAGAAATGAAAATACATGTGATAATTGCTCTTATGGAACCTACAGTCTAATGGAGAAGCTAAGCAAATGATTTGCTCACATTGTGACGAGGTTTTGGCTTCAGGTACTGTCATCAACAGCTTTAGAATGGGAGAAGATAGAAGGAAGTTAGAGAGGGCCTCTCTATTTATGTATGGCTCAGTGTATTTTTATCTTCAATCCAGACTTTGCTTTTGAGCTCCAGAAGAGTTGGTATTCTCACCTTAATGTCTCAAAGATACCTCGAGATCCTCCTCATCTCTGCACTCCCAGAATACAAACAAAAAACTGGTCTTTGTTCATGTCCTCTGTTTTCTCCCATCTAGTTGAACAAATGAAATCTGATGTCCTCTTTGATACTTCACACTCCTTTTCTTCACATGACTTATCTGTTACCAAACCCTATGTGTTATATCCTATTTATCTCTTAACTATTCACTCCTGTGCATCTCTGTTCACACCTACCTAGTCCAAGTCACCACTTTCTCTTGTCTGGTCTAATAGAATAACTTCCTTACATGTGGTCTCTCCATATACACTTTGACTCATTTCTGTTCCCTTTTCAACATTATATTCAGAATATTTTTCAAGAGATATATCTGATTGTGTTTTTCCTTGACTAGCATCCAGCATTACCTTTTCATTGCTCTTATGTAAAAATTGGAATACTTTACAAGGTCTTGCATAGTCTAGTCCTTGCCTATTTTTCTAGCCTCATCTTGCACCCACCAAGTACCTTTGTTCTGTGGCACCTCATGCCCCTCTACAACCTGGCTTAGTTCTCCTTTCAGACAGTAGATGCCTTGTGACCCCTAGACTAGGTCAGAACCTTAACATGATTCTATAGCATTTGCCACATTTACCACAGTTGCAGTTTTGCTTTGCTTTGTAATTGCCTGCCTTCCTTCCTTCCTTCCTTCCTTCCTTCCTTCCTTCCTTCCTTCCTTCCTTCCTTCCTTCCTTCCTTCTATATAAACTCAATCCATAAAGTTAAGACCGGACCTAGTTTAGTTACTATATATATAGGCACCCAAATAAGTATCACTTTGAATGAATGAGTATATAGGAGATAAAATAACCATATAAATTGTATACCTACAGGAGATTAAAATAACATATAAGTCTATATTTGTTGTAATTACGTATCCTAAGCAGACAAGAGATAGTCGAGATAGTAGAGGATAGAATCATGGAGATATACATGTATGTAATATTTGCTGCTAGGAAGTGATAACCAAGCATGGATTAAATTGACATTTTTTAAAGTTGGATCAGCTCTTAGAAAAAGCTCTCACGTGGTGAAATCAAGAAACAGGACCAAAGTGATGACCACATTGTATACTTCTGTGTACATATGCTCTATATGTGCTTATGTGGAAAATCCCATAAATATGTGTGTGCTAATTCTTTTTTTTTGCGGTACTGGGGATTGAACTCAGGGGCATTCTACCTTCGAGCTATACCCCCAGCCCTATTTTTTATTCTTTATTTTGAAACCGGGTCTCACTAAGTTGCGGAGTGCCGTGCCTCACTAGGCAGCTGAGGCTGGCCGCGAACCCGGATCCTCCGGTCTCAGCCTCCCAAATGCTGGGATTACAAGCGTGCGCCACCACGCCCAGCTTTGTGTGCTACTTCTTAATAAGTGAAATATTTTTAGCCTGTGTTCAAAACGAAATATTTTAAATTGAGTAGAATTTAATAGTCCCATTCAAGTGTATCTGGGTTGGAATAATCAACAAAGAACAGTTTCTTTAGTAAGTGTTAATATCAATTCTAGTTTCTAGTAGGATTCACATTGTTTGGGTAAAGATTTAAAAAAAAAAACTGTAGTTTCTTTGGGAAAAAAACATTTCAGTGGAGATCTTTGGTTGGTGTATCCTCTTCCCACTTTTCTTTCATTATTTTATATTTTAGAGAAATAAAGCATAAGACCATGAAGGTATGAGGGTAGGACATGAAAGTTCTTAGAGGAATTGGACAAAGGAAGCAAACCCCATGTGTTGTCCTGTGTGCCTTTCATCAAACATCTTCCTTTCTGCTCACTGATGACTGCCCAGCATTAATGAGGATAAAATCAAAGATGAGGGGAGCAATTCTTAACCAAGGAGGCATTGGCAGTAATGTAGCAACTCTTCCTCAAGGTGTTTATGGAAAATTATCAGAAGTGAAGTGTATCAGTAAGCATTTAGCTACCTAGTTTGCTTCCGTTTTGTGTCTTCAGTGGCTCTGAAAATTTCACAAGTGTCACATTTGTGTACCTAAATAGCTCAGAAAACACTGTAGAATTTTTAAACTGCTAATATCTCTTGCCTTGTATATAGATAACACTATTCATTTCCTAGAAACTACAGACCAAGATCTGCCTGTATTCAGTTACCTTAATATTTGTTTGACCTCAGGGAAGTTATGTAAACTCTCTGTGCCTCTTCCCTTGCCTGTAAAATAGGAATAATAGTAGTACTTCCTTCACAAAGTTGCTACACAGCTTCAATGAGTTCATGTAAATAAAACAGCTACAAGACTTCCTGGCTTATAGCTGGGCTTGGTGGCGCATGCTTGTAATCCCAGCATTTGGGAGGCTGAGACAGGAGGATCTGGATTCGTGGCCAGCCTCAGCTACCTAGTAAGGCACTCAGCAACTTAGTAAGACCCAGTTTCAAAATAAGGAATAAAAAAAATAGGGTTGGGAGTATAGCTCAGAGGTAGAATGCCCCTGAGTTCAATCCCCAGAACCAAAAAAAAAAAAAAAAAGACTTCCTGGCTTATAGTTAATTTTCTTCCTTATATAGTGAACATTTTTTTTTTTTTCTCTCAGCATTGTGTATTCAAAGTTGAATAAAGTTTATGGCATCTTTAACAGTGGTCACTGAAGAACACTTGACTCAGCTTAAAATGTACTGTTTATTTTCCCCTTATTGTTTTTTTTCCCCTCATATTTAACTCTTGATACTTTTATTGGTGCATTGTAAATATACATCGTAATGATGCAGAGTGATAGAAATATACATGTACCCAGCACTTGATGTGTTTCCCTCTGGCACCCACTCCATTCCTTCCCCTTCCCCCTACATGTCATTGAGATCAGTATTGATAATTTTGTATATGTACATAGCATTATTTAAGCTGTTACCTTAATTACATCTATTCTCCTCCTTCCTCCCCTTTATTCTTTTGGCTTAAAATATCACCATGAGCATTGCCTGAAAATATTTACCTCTTTCTTTTTGTGGCTCAATGTATTGTCATATAAATTGAGTAATTTTATTTATTAATTACATAGATTTGTCATTTGTTATTGACTTATCTGTCCTTCCTCCTAAATTGGAAGTTCTGTCAGGATAGGGGCTACTACATTCCGCTCAGTTTTTCATCCTTTTTGTTTAGTGCCTGGCTTTTAGTAATGCTGGCTGAATATTTCTCAAATGTAGTAGATATGGATCCAGAAAATAATTTTTGAATCCCCTTCCCCCACTTCATCATTTAGAAACTAGAGAATTATTATATCAGATGATCATTTTGATAAAACTAGTAAATATTATAATGGCATTTGGGGTTAGAGGATCACTATAATTTGTTCTCACAGTAATTGCCTTTCCTGTGCTACCTGTGTGTAAACAAGTAGAATGCACTTCATAAAGTTAAAGTCTTTGAAATAAATCTATTGGTGGGGGTAAATTACATCTTGGTTTAACAAAATTTGTTTCTTAAAATTGTTTAATAAAAGCCAGAAATACTGAGCCAGGCATGGTGTCGCATGCTTGTAATCTCAGCATTTGGGAGGCTGGGACCAGAGGATCTGGGTTCGTGGCCAGCCTCAGCTACCTAGTGAGGCCCTCTGCAACTTAGTGAGACCCTGTTTCAAAGTAAAGAATAAAAAATAGGGCTGGGGATATAGCTCGGAGGTAGAATGCCCCTGAGGTCAATCCTCAGTACCTAAAAAAAAAAAAAAAGCCAGAAATACCACTTAATTGTAATCTCTGGTCTTCATGTTGTGATCATGGTGATTAACACATCTTTGCCAGGCGCGATGGCACATGCCTATAATCCCAGTACTTGGGAAGCTGAGACAGGAGGATTGTAGGTTTGAGGTCAGCATTCTGTAACTTGGTTGAGACCCTGTTTCAAAATTAAAAATAAATAAAATAGGGCTACAGGTATAGCTCAGAGGTAGAACACTCTGAGGTGCAACCCTAGTGCCATATACAAAAAAAAAAAAAAAAAAAAAAAAGCCGGAATCTTTATTTATCATCTCTTGAAAAATATTCTAAGTTTTTTCTTAATGTACATTTTGTCTATTGATAGAATAATTTTAAAGGAATGGCTTAGAGTGAAGAAAGAACTGAGTGAGTAAGTTCCAGTCTCTCTTTATCTCAAGTACTAGCAAAATACTATGATGTTAAAATTATACTAAATTTTGCCATCTTTTTTCTCATTTTAAATTTATATTCTTTAGGTAGATTTTAACTATTCCTCATAGGAGTTTTTCCTGTTGTAGAATTCTAAGCATACAGTAATTCAAAGTTATATTTCAAAAACTTTAAAATTTAGTCTGGTAAAGTGTTCTCAAATCACCATATAGCAGTTCTCAACAGACCAGCTGTATGCACTTGTTAGCTCCAGAGCAGTTCCTAATTAAGTTGTAAGGCACATTTGTTTTGAAGTCATCACTCTGTCATTGCATGCCATGCCGTCCTGTGACTGGTAGGAAACTCACACTACCCATTGCACACAAACAGATGTGTAGAGTCCCATATCAGATGGGACAGACTTTCAGAGTTAACGTGTAGATATTTAAAGTCTTAAAGCACTTAATGATAAACATTTTTAGAATGTGTGTTGAAATACTAAGACTTTAATAAAGAAAATGAATTTGTAAAATAGTTCTTACAAAAATTTTGTGATATCAAAGTGCTCCTGTCAGTTGTATAGTTCAATGCAAATAAAAGATTAGTATACAATGAAATATCTTTTGAAAATATCCGCACGATAGGCCAAGTTGTATCAAACCCTACTCTTGACCCATCTATGATCTACAATATTTTATTGTACTCAGATTTTATTTACTGGATCTTTAGTCTTTATCTTGGAAAGATAGGGGATCATGTACGCATTGTTAGTCATAAAATTCTGGTTTTATCATAGTAAAGAATGCAGTTTGTTAAATTATATATACTGTAATTGCTTTAAAATGTAAATTCATGTGTTTCTAAAATGAATATTTAGAATCCTCATTTTTAAGCACAGGGAGGGCATGGTTACTGGCTTCTTTCCTACTCACTTGACAGCTACATCAAACACTTGAATACATAAAGATTAAATAAGCTACACTAAAATGATTAAAGATAACCATAAATGTACATTTTCTGGAGGAAGAACATAGTGTTGCTTTTGTTTACTTACTACGTAGCACCGATACACAACAGATATTCAATAAATGTTTTTTAATAAATTAAACAGGTTTGAATCCACAGACTTTGATCCACAAATTGAATCTTAAAAGATTGCTTAAATTTATCACTTACTGTTTTGAATTCTGCTGGATAATTAGCAAGAATCTTGAGATAAGAAGAAATGCCTTTATTTTCAAAATTTTAGGAAGTTTGAATCTAGACTTTATGTGTCTGCCAGCTAAGTGTCAGTAACTAAAAATAATTATCAAAATCAGTAAGCCAACTAATAGAAGATCACAGAGTTGAAAATAACAAATGTAAAGCCGGGTGTGGTGGCGCACACTTGTAATCCCAGTACTTGGGAGACTGAGACCGGAGGATCTGGGTTCACTGCCAGCCTCAGGTACTTAGTGAGGCCCTCCACAACTTAGAGCCTGTTTCAAGATAAAGAATAGAAAATAGGGCTTGCGGTGTAGCTTGGATGTAGAATGCCTCTGGGTTCAATCCCCAGTACTGCAAAGAAAGAAAAGAACAAATCAGTTTTAGATTAAGCAGATCCAGATAACTATGTGTGATGAGGTTGTACCTGAGGGTAGGATTAAACTTTGGTTAAGAACTTCTTCCAACTTTGAGATTCTATGATTACATTCTGGGTTATTTTACTGTCACAGAGAAGCAGTGTATAGAGTGTCCTTTCAGCTCTAATAACTAAGGATAACCATATCTTTCACTGGAGTGGACATTTGCTAAAAGAAGGTTGCAGGTACATTGACATTCTATAGTGATCTGAGCTTAATCTCTTGAAAACAGTAAATTATCAAAAGGAAAATCAGAATATAGAACATGAAAAGCAAGAAGAGAAGTTATACAGTACTTGTTCATTCTCACAGAATTGAACTAGATATGGAGAGCTTTAGCATGGTGCTGGCACATGGTACACAGTAATGAAGGGTTACCTTCAATTTCTAATTCTCTAAGTTTAGGGGGCTTTAGGGATAGAATGAGTTTGAGAACAAATGATAAGGGAAATGAAAGAATAATTTCTATATGGAAGAATTGAAAAGAGTTCAAATAGTATATCCTTTTCTCTGTATTTCTAATTTCAGCAAGTGAGAGTTATTTTGTGTGAGTAGTTTTGAAATTTTTATACATTTTTGAGAATATAAAAATAATAAGGGCAAAGATTATACAGAGAAGTTGTGTTAAATTATTCCCATTAGGAATCTTCGAATGACTTCACATTACATTTCCAAATTCTTGAACATGATCTGTAAGACCTTATGTGATCTGACCTGTGTTTACCTCTCTGACTTCAACTTTTATATAGTAGCTAAAAAGGTTAAACTTGTTTATGGACAGGTAAGAGAAAGGAGGGAAAATTTCTTATTAAGCCTCTTAGATGACAGCTGTTAACATTATTATTTATTTATCTAGGTTCCCCCCTAAATGGGCTATTCAATCTTACATACCTTCTAATTTATAATAACCCTTCCTGTAGTCTATAGATAATGTTAAAAAATGCTCTACAATGAAGTCTGTTTCTTAGAAGGAGGCTTTGAGTCTTGGTACTGTAGGGTAGAGGTATAGGAAGAAAGGTCTGGAGGTGGAACAAGACGAAACTTTTCTAAGTGAACCATACAGTTTTAAATAGCAAATGCCCATATATTAGGGAGAATTAAGGAATCATGTGCCCACCTACTTCCCTGAGTTATACTTTTCACTGTCTTTTCAAGTATAATTTTTATGTATAATTTTCAAGTATAATTTTAATGAATGTGTACTTAGGAGGCTGAGACCGGAGGATCCGGGTTTGCGGCCAGCCTTAGCTACTTAGTGAGGCCCTCCCCAACTTAGACCGTGTTTCAAAATAAAGAATAAAACATACGGTTTGGGGTATAGCTTGGAGGTAGAATGCCCCTCGGTTCAAGCCCCAGTACTGGCACAAAAAAAAATCTCTCTGCACACCCCCCCCACACACACTCCCACTGTATTCAAGGATACCACTTGCTTGTATGTCTGGTTTCTGATAGGAGTGCCTATTGAAACAGTAGGACCTCTTATTAGTCAGTGTTTGTAACTAAGATAAAAAGCCAACAGTCTTCATACCCACTTAGTAAAGTTCACTGTGTACAGAAAGACACATCCAGCTCTAAAATGGAAAGATGAGTCATAACAGCAAACACTTTTGAAGAAACCATTACTTATAAGTTAAAGAACATTTTAACTCTAGTATAAAATGTCGTCTTAGGAGATAGAAAACCATTAGGTTATCCTGCAATAAACCTTATAAGACCAGTGACTACTATAAATCTTAATAGTCTTATAACTCCTATAAGCCAATAATGATGCTATTTCTACATATGTTGCACATCTGCAGATGATAATTTCTTTCTTCCTTCCCAGCACCTACCAGACTTCCATCTTTTAAGCTCAGAATGTCTTTTATGAAATCTTCACAGACTATTTAAATAATTTCTCTGTTTACTGACTACCCAATTTGACAAATGATATTTAGTCAAATATTGTTTTGTATTATTTTGTCTAACACCTGTATTTTAAGTGTTTAAGTTATTGTAATGTTTTTGTCTTTAGTGCATTTTGTAGAGACTGGGAATATAGTAGGTGATTATTTCTTAATTGTCTAGTTTTTAACCCAAAATTTTCTATTTCTGTTACCTTTTCCCCATAAGCATGGTTACATGAATCTAAACAATAATTAAGATTTAGCTGTAGTTTGCATATACGATTATTATCTGCATAATACAATACTTTAGCAATATCTGGGTTTTTTTGTTTTTTTTTTAAAGCTCAACTTGAGCCACCATTTATCTGCTAGAAATTAGTAAGAAGTATTGAACTTGGATACCAGAGACCAAGATTCTAAATATAGAGAGCTGTTTAACCATGAGCAAGGTGTACTAGATTCTCTACCTCAGCTTTCTCACCTATAATAACAGCTACTGTTTATTCTTTACACACTGGTCATTTACTGTTGCCAGCAATGACTCTGGAGATTAGATAGATAAGGTTGGTGTTGTCATCATTACCAATTTACAATAAGAGAAAGCTAGAACTGATAAAGGTTCAGTAGCTGACTAAGTTTACACTCTAATCTTGGTAAAACTAGTGTTTAAATCCAAGTTTCTCTGATTCCAAAGCTTGTGTGCATCCCATACAAAGAAGAATTAGATTTAGATGACTTTTAGCATCACTCTATGGCTTAGGGCTTCTGCAACTAATGCTTTTTGTTGATTCACTAAATACCACTTTGAAAACAAAATTCTTAAGCTAGGCGTGGTGGCACATGCATGTAATACCTGTACTTGGGAGACTGAGACTGGAGGATCACAGGTTCAAGGACAGCCTCAGCAAGTAGTGAGACTCCGATTAACCTAGCAAGAACCTGTTTCCAAATAAAATCGGGCTCGGGGTGTAGCTCCAAGGTAGAATGCCTCTGGGTTCAATCCCTAGTACCACAAAAAAGAAAAAAGAAAAAAAAAATTCTTAGCCTTTAGCTATTTTTTTTTCCAAAACTTTTGTCATGACTAATAGTTATTTAAGAAATTAATTCCAGAAATTTAACAGTCCTTGAAATGAATACAAGATTGATACCCCACACCCAAGAGAAAATTTTTTCAAGTTAGGTAAATATATTTTAACCTCACAAACATTCCCAATAAATATGGAGTGGGTAAAGTAGAAGAGTGAATTTCAGGGTTCTATGCCTTGCATTGAAGGAAAATTGATTTCATTTTTTATCCATGCTAATTAAATTTTTCCTGGGTGATAGTTATTTTAATTAAGCTCAATCTTTTATAATTTTTCTGTGACATTTTCCTTACTTTACTGAAAGTATTACTATAAGAAATTTACAATAAAAATTTTAAACAAAACTTGGATACAAATTTAAGGTACTTGTTTATTTTGGATTTGAAACATGGGATATAAAGATGAAATGCTTTCTAGATAAATCAGGGTAAATGCCGGGCGTGGTGGCGCACGCTTGTAATCCTAGCATTTGGGAGGCTGAGACCGGAGGATCCGGGTTCGCAGCCAGCCTCAGCTACCTAGTGAGGCACTCTGCAACTTAGTGAGACCCTGTTTCAAAATAAAGAATAAAAAATAGGGCTGGGGGTGTAGCTCGGAGGTAGAATGTCCCTGAGTTCAATCCCTAGTACCGCAAAAATAAATAAATAAATAAATAAATAAATAAATAAATAAATAAATAAATAAATAAATAAATCAGGGTAAACTCTAGGATGACTTGCTAACTTTATTGCCAAGTTATTGTGGTGATGACTCTCTGTAAAAAAGTAATGTAAACAATATTGACATAGGATTAAGTTTGACAGCGCTATATATTTTAGAAGAGCATATCCCATCTTCATTATTTTCTTCTGTGCCTGTGGTAAATACAACTCTTACATTATTGTGTGTAAATTCTGTAGTATGTATATTCATGTATTTGTAGATACATACATTTGTGCATATGGTTTACTCTTTTTTTTTTTTTTGCGGCACTAGGGATTGAACCCAGGGGCATTCTACCTCCGAGCTACATCCCCAGCCCTATTTTTTATTCTTTATTTTGAAACCAGGTCTCACTAAGTTGCGGAGTGCCTCACTAGGTAGCTGAGGCTGGCCGCGAACCCGGATCCTCTGGTCTCAGCCTCCCGAATGCTGGGATTACAAGTGTGCGCCACCACGCCCGGCTCTTGGTTTACTCTTTGAGTTAACATTGTAACTGATTTGTGTCAAATCATAAGAGGCTGAATCTTTGTTAAATAGCCTAAACTTCAAGAAAAATGAGAAAGTATTTCTACAAATATACTTATTTTTAAAAATTTAAAAATCTGAACTAGGATATTTTCATTTGTAATTTGATTTTGTAAGGATAAGGTTTTGTATATCATTATAAACAACCTCCCCACCATAAGTTTAAGCAAAGTTAAATTATGTACTGTACTATTTCGTGTATAAGTTTTGTTTTCTTATGCATTAATATTATAATATTTACATGGTGGTGATAACAAACTAGATATGGCTCTTTTTGTTTCATTTTACTTTCTATATTAAAAAATATTTCCATTATTTTTAGAACTAATTTCAGTGTGAGTTCTGAGAGTCAGGTGTGTGTATATATTACCCTATTTTATGTTAATTGACTGTAAACTTAATAGAGGAAGAACAAAGCCTTAAATTATATACTATCCTGTGCTTGACACATACTAGAACTAACTCAATTCTTAATGAGTGAATACATGTAAGAAATACCTTCCTGAGCTGTGCTGTCACCTACTTGCATTAGTGAAAATGTAGATAGATCTGTGCTATTTTAATTGATAACACCTGTAATAGAACAGGTTTGTGAACTTGCCAATTTTAGTTACAAGCCTTTTAATAAGAACTCACATCCCTGAAAGTTAATGACAGTGAGTTAGTGAAGTTTCAGAAAGTTTGTTTCAGTCTCAACATGCTTGACATTCCTTCCTTTGATGTTGAAATTTTGAACTGTCTCTAGTCTAAATTCTATACTCAGGGCCAGACAGCTAACTGTGGTAGGTGGTTTCCTGTTCCTTTCCAGTGTTGTCATGATAATAATAAAATCACTGACATAGGAATATAAACACATTCTCTTACTATTAAAAAATGCAAATGTATTTTTAAATGTTAGCAAGGTAACAAGAAGAAACAATAGTACTTAAGGTATTAGCAACTAATTGTAATGCAATGGATAAAATGTTGCTATGAAGTATAATATATACTTATACTTATGTGTACTTAAATTTTTGTACTCATTAATAGATTACATTTATTAAATAATGCTGTGATTGCTATTTGCTCATATAGTTAATTATTAAAACTGTTATAATCATCATTTTTCTGAATGCTCTGCAAATAAAGTTGAGTAAGATACTAACCTTCAAGGAGTAGATAGTAAGATAGGTATATAAAAGTAATGACACTGAGCTAGGATATGTACAGTAATAGAACTGTATTTATTCAGTTGAAAACAATGAATTCCTAAAGTCAGGGTAAGGAAAAGTGCTCTATTAATTACTTCTTCCATTGTGTTAACATGTATGCATACTTCTCTGAAGTCACATATTTACTGAGGGCTGTTTATATTTTTCTCACTGTTTATGTGTAGATAATTTGTTTCTTCCTATAACTACAACTTACCCTTCTAACAAATTCAGTTACCCCAGCCATTTGCTCAGAAAGAGCCATTTCTTTTTTACTACCTCGTGGGTTAATCATTCTATTGTTATTATCCCACAGTGGCTTATACTTTGGGTAGTACATTATCATAACTTTGTGCTGTTTTTTTTCCTCAAGTTACTGCTGTCATCCATTTTTATATACCTATCTCAAAAGAATTGTGATGAGATGAGCATTGAGTCCAAATTGACTGATGGGCCTCATTTTTGGTCCTTTCCTTTGCTGATAGATTTTAAATAATGATTATAGGTCGTTAATCAACACAAGAAATAATTTTATATAGAATAGTTGGAAAATTAAATTATGGGACCAACCTAGGCGTCCATCAACAGATGAATGGATTATAATATTGTGGGATATACACACAACAGAATTCTGCTCAGCAATAAAGAACAAAATTATGTAATTTTCAGGAAAATGGATGGGCCTGGAGAACATTGTTAAGTGAGATTAGCCAGTCACAGAAAGTGAAGGGTCATATGTTTTCTCTAATATGTTGAAGCTAGGGAGTAATTGGGATACCAGAGGGGCTTCAGATAATGGAGGAGAAACTTTAGTGGAGTGAGGGAGGTGGTCTAAGGGAAGAGGAAGGGGAAGGGGAAGGGGGAGAGGGAGGATCAGTGAAGGAATTACTTCTAGGACGTTATGTATACATGTGAGAATTCCAATGGCGGTCTCAATACCCTGTTTGGGGAAGGGGGGAAAATGAGGAGGCAGCCAGGGATAAACCCACCAAGTGCTGTGTATATGTATGTCACTATCTCTATGATTTACGTTATGATGTGAGACTATAATGCACCAAAAAAAAAGAACAGAAAAAAATTATTGCCGAGCTATAATTATATGAAAATTTAGTCTATATAAAGAAAATATACTTAGTACATGAGATATTGTTTTTCTGAAATTTGGGATGATGAACAGAAGTATTTTTTTAGTTATAATGGTTGACTCCCCTTTTCAGTGAACTTACTACATAACATTTTAACATAAGGTATAAAATACTTCTTTTTATGGTACAGGAGATTGAACCCAGGGGCATTCTACCTTTGAGCAACACCCTCAGCATTATTTTATTTTTTATTTTAAAACAGGGTCTCACTAAGTTGTGGAAGACCTCACTAAGTTGCTCAGGCTGGCCTCAAACTTGTGATTCTCTGGTCTCAGCTTCCCAAGTACTGGGATTGGATTACAAGCATGTGCCATCATGCTCAGCTAAAATATTTCTTTTTAAAATAGTTATATAGCCTATATTATGGATTGATCTAAGATTAAAATGTTTCTGACAAGTCAGGTATGGTGGTACATGCCTGTAATCCCAGTGTTTGGAAGACTGGTACAATAGGATAACAGGTTTGAGGCCAGCCTCAGCAACTTAGTGAAAACCTTGTTTCAAAATAAAATAGGGTTAGGGATGTAGATGAGAGGTAGAAACACCTATATTTTAGTCAAGGCTGCCAGAAATAGGAATTTAGAATGATTTCATGTGCATTGTTGACATGTAGAATGTGATAATTTTCATTGTTAGCACTTTAGAAAACATTAAAAATAATTTTTATTCTATTACATTGAAATCCATTTAGAGGTTTGGTTGGCTAGCTTTGCTTTGAAAATTCTTGGTTCATAGTTAAAATTATAAACAATGTAAGGGAGAATCGTTTAAGTACTTGGGGAAAATAAGGTCTTTTAGTATTTTTATCCATATGGATTTCTTATTTAAATGATAAACAAGTTAATAAAAATCATTCCCAAATGGGAACCATGCAGATGGAGCATATTAAGACTTCTCAATGTATACTTTTTTGTATATCATTTTGACTTTTAACCCATGTATATCTTCTACCTATTCAAAAATAAAACATGACTATGCATACTTATGTATAAGCAGACATTTGTGAAGAACAGGTTTTTCTTCTCCTTCGTAGCCATAAGTAGGAGCCATGTAACCACAGGAACATTTCGTTGAATATACAAAATCAAGAGAGATTTTCTCTTTAAACATCCTCGGTTGAAAGGTTAGTTCAACTAGAGAAAGAACACATTTTCAATTGAAATCAAAGTATACAGTTATATCACTGGTATTCCATAGTCTTATGACAAGCTAGTTAACACTTTGAAATTTTAGAGGAATTTCAAGTGTTCATTGTACATTTGTTTTCTGCAGATAGCCTGGAATAGAAAGGAAAATCTTTTTTTCTTTCTTTCTTTCCTAAATCATGAGTGTTCTGAAGTTCTAATAAGGGTTGATGGGTCTACTAACAAGTAGTTTTGGGTTTTTTGTTTTGTTTTTTTTCGGAGAGTTTCAATTTAAAAAGAACTTCACTTTGAAGTGAGCTAATTGATTGGATATATATTATTTCTGAGGGAAAGAATCAACTTAAGAGTCAGGTAGAATTTTTTTAAAAAGATAATATAATTTCCAGAAGATCCAAGATGTACGTCTTCATAAAGTTTTACATTATCTTATTTTCATTTGCATTTTAAAGTAAATTACATTAACTGAATGTCTTAGTTATAAAGGTAAACATTTGTCTTTTTAAATTATGATACTACTTTTTTTGCGGGATTTGGAATCATTTTTACTAAAGAAAGCAATTTATCTCCATAGTAAGAGAGTATTAAAATGTATTAAATACAAAAAGTATTTCTTTTTTCCTGAGGAAACTTTCTAAGTACTTTAAATGACTATAGGCACACAGTTTACTTGTAATAAAGAACGTTAATGTGGAGGGTAGGAGTTAATTAACTAGACCCTTAATAATGGGCCTTTCTAGTCCAAGGAATCTTATAATTGCCTCTGAAGCTAGTTCTGTAGCAAGTTGCAAGATGAAATATCTAGATTGCAGTAGTCATTCTATGAAAAATGTTGCCTTCAGGCAAACTTGGTACCTTTATTATTATGTAAAATACTTTTTAATGATAAGCAATGTGCATTGTTAAAATAATTTTGGAGGTAGAAGTCCAGTGCCTCCTCTTTCTTCAAGATTAAATTAATAGAGGCAAGGTGAGACTCTCCAATGAGCACAACTTTTGCTACCTTTGGAGAAAATAGTCTTTGAGACAAACTTTATACATTTAGGTAGTAATTTGTTTATCTTAAAAAAAATGTTTTTATAATTACTAAGAATTGGTGAAGAGTGGTCATTTTCTTGAAAACTGTATTTAAAATAATGAAATGGAAAAGCAAAGGGAATATTTTCATGGAATCTTAATACGAGACATGCAAATTAAAAGTAACTTATATTACATAATTTCCACAAATGCTATATGCTCCAAACTGGTTTACTTTATTAGCAGTTCCCCCAAAGAATATTTAACCTTTCCTGTTGGGATTGCCCATTTTGTATAGTCCAGGCTACTTGAAAAATCTGATCAGTCTATGCCAGGACCACAGAAGGATGACAGTTAATGAAAATAGCCTGCTTTGCCTCTGCAGGGCGAGGGGGGCTTATGAAAATATATTAAATTTTCAAAATGTTTCTGGAAGGACTTGTTTGTGGAAATGTTGCTTGTTATTTAAAACTGTGCAAAAATGCCGGTTTTAAAAATATAAAAATAATCTCCTGAAAGTTTGAAGGGGAAGAGGGGCTGTCGTGTGGGGGCGGTCTCTCTGCTGCCCACATCCTCCCTCTGTTCAGTGCGTTGTGTGCTTACGGGTTCCCTGGAGCGGATCACCATATAATTGATGTGCAGTCTGCATTGCTGAATCCTGGACTGCACCATTCTGTGTTCAAGGGAAGATGTAATCTGATCCCTCTGCTGCTGAGGGAGGAATCTGTTCAGTCAAGGCTTTGACAGGGCATAGTCTCCTCCAATAATCTTCTCCGTTCTCTCTCATTATTCCCTCGAGTTCTTCTCAGTCAAGCTGCATGTATGTATGTGTGTCCTGAGAAGCGGTTTGATACTGAGCTGCATTTGCCTTTACTGTGGAGTTTTGTTGCCGGTTCTGCTCCCTAATCTTCCTTTTCTGACGTGCCTGAGCATGTCCACATTAGAATCTGTGACATACCTACCTGAAAAAGGTTTATATTGTCAGAGACTGCCAAGCAGCCGGACACACGGGGGCACAGAATCACTGAAGGGGAAAAATACAGAAAATATGGGTTTCTACGGCACATTAAAAATGATTTTTTACAAAGTAAGTAATCTGTTTTCTTCCTCTGCTGTGTGATTGTGTGTGTGTGCCTGCCTGAGAAGGAAAATCTGTATCATCAGAGATGGCTGCAGTATCCTCTAATTTTGGTGGGTGGCTGGATGTCTGGTATTCTGTTTTATTTCATGAATGTAAGCAAATAATGGAAAGACAATGTGAGCTGGGAAAAGCTTTAAATTTAAAATAAAAATGTATATTTTAGTCTGATAATTTTTCACTAAAAATATATCCGGACTTCAGAAATGTGGCTCCGTTAAATGCTGACCTGGAAATACTCTATCCTTAGTTGGCTGTTAGTGAACCTTTTGCCTTCAATTTTTTACACCTCGTATTATATATTTTTTTCTTTTTTTCATTAGATGACTCTATAATTATCAGAATATTTTGGATTTATTTTTAAAGGGATTATGTTTACTTTCTGTACCCCTCAAAAATATGCAGAATTAATTCTAAAGTCAATATTTTCAGTAAATAGTACAATATTAAAAGACTTTTATAGTCACTAAGAAGATGTTTTATTTTTTAAAATAAAATGCCTTCTCAGTGGTTTTCTTGAGCATTTTTCTTTTTTATTTGTTGAAGAATTTCTAAGATGAAAATAAAGTTTGCTTTTAGTGGTAAATGGCATTTGACCAATGTATTTACAAGATATCCTAGGAAGTTCTGAAAGCCAGTATTACAAACCTAATTAAAGTTTGTGATAATATTTATGAAAATAATCTGTGAAAGTTATCACAAAACTTGATTTTAAGGTAATTTGTACTCACTGACCTTCCTGATGGATTCGTTTGCAAATATGTATATATGTGTGCATCTATAAATTACAAACATGGAAACACGTGGCTATCTATAGATTACAGCTTTTATATTATTTGTTTGATTTCTAATGAAATTATTTAGAGAAAGAAAAAAAATTTTTGAGAGGAATCTCTTTAAAACAATGTAATGAGTACAGAAACTTCTGAAGGGAAGAAACCAGACCAATTCCATTTTTTTCTAGTAGATATTTCATGAACTAAGGTATAAATTGTAGATAGACTTGTACCCTCATCTCTAGTCCCTAATATCATAAGATCACTCTATTGATTAAACTTGCTTAATGATGATAAAAACAAAGTATTATCCAGTGTGGCTCAAAAAGATTTTGAGTCTCTTCAGTTCTCTTTAGTATTTATATAGTACCATGCTGCGTTATGGTGCTCCTAAGAGAAGCAATAGGCAGGAAACTAAGAGTGCTGCAAAATAAGGGTTTTCACCTTACTATAAAAATTAGGATAACTACCTATCACTCTAGGTTTCTTTTCCCATATAACTTGCAGTGATGCAGTAATTAATTAGTGGATGCAAATTCGAAGAGGTTCAAAAAGAAAAAGTTTAATCTTATCAAATTTTATTTTCTAGCTTTAAAATGAACATATAGTCAGATAACTCAGTTTAACCAATAATGAAATGTAAAAATAAATACTTCAATATTGACTTTGACAATATACAATTCTGAATATATTTGTAGTATAACATGGCGTAATGAAACTCCTTTAAACTGTAAATGTTGGATATCTTATAAAGAGGCATAATTTATTCTTTATAAATATTTTTCTTGTTTCAAGTTAGAATATTTGTCTTGAGTATCTGTCAGTAGAGCTATATACTCTGTGTATATAGCAATTGATGACTTTTTCCCTCAGCTTTATTATACCATCTGAAAGACTTCTCTCCTTTAATAGATTTATTCTTTTTTAAAACTGTCCTTTTGCCCATATAAATTGCTATATGTCTTATTGTACTCAGTATTCAAGATTATTTTATTTATGTTCTCTTTACCCCTTCAGAATGATATGGGTGTTTAAAATTCAGTTACTTCCATTTTTCTGGTTTTGAAATTTTGAAATTTATTTGTTATTTTTCTTAAAATTTTTTTTAAAGAAAAATGAAGATTAGTGAAGAAAGCATGATAAATATGGTTCTTTTCTGTACGGATTGTCAGGATATTTTTCCTTATGTTGGTTATTAAACTGGAAAACATGAAAGGCACATTACTCTCAAGGAATATATATGATGAATATCAATTTTTTAATTACCATACACTGTTCTTCAGGACAAAATATTAGGGGGATGATTTATCTTCCCAATTATTTAAGAATAAAACAACATAGAACAAATAGAAGAAACTATGAAGAATTTATTTTCTATATTAATTAACTGCATAAATACCATTGTCGGTACGTGGAAATTTAAGAGTTTTTTAATATTAGCAATGCTGACTCAAGATTTGATAGCTGAACAGGTGATTTTTATAAAACATATCTTATTTGTTTTACCTTACAGATGAAAAGAAAGTTGGACCATGGTTCTGAGGTCCGCTCTTTTTCTTTGGGGAAGAAACCATGCAAGGTCTCAGAATATACAAGGTAATATTAAGTGTAGTAATTGATTCTCTCGTAGTTCTCATATTTTTTTAGAGTTGATGATTTCAACAGCATTCCTTTCTGTTTATTCTCATAGAGTAATAATATTACCAGTACTATTTAACATGTTTTGAGATTACTGAAAATTGTGAAATACATTATTTTAAATAGGGGAAAGATAGACTAACAATATAGTTTGTATTTTGTTACTAATACATTGAGGTAAGACATAAGCAGAAGTTCTCTTATGAATAAAATCTTTACATATCATTTTTTAGGTAATCCTAAAAAGTAAACCTAAAATATGAATATGAGCAAATGTATCTTGTTTCTATAGAAACAGCTGTGCTAGGGTGAATATTTATATATGCAAAATTGGAGATAAATTTATTAGTGAAATAAACATCCCAGTTACTAAATCTTATTGGGTTGGTATGTTTTATGTTTTTAACACATACATTTCAACATCAATAGAATAGTTTAACAACTAATTACAATTGTAGTCTTGTTTCCTCCTGTAGTCCATCATTTTTGGATTTTGCATCAGTATAAAACTTTTCTTCCTCTCATGCTAATTAGGCTAACTTAAGCACAATATCTATTACCCAGCCAATTATAAATGGCTTTCGATGTCACTTAGAATGCTGCATTTTAAAATTTAAATGACAAAAGTATCCTAAGAGCTTTTTTTGGTCTTTTTTTTTTTTTTAATTGTCAGTTCAAATAATTAATTGAAAGTTAGCAATAGAAACCCTAAGAACTTCATAGTTATGACATTTCTTTTTTATCCAACTATTTTAATTTAGAATTATTTTTATTCTATAAGATGCAATAAAATTACATTGCCCAGATACAGGTGTTTTTGTTTTTGTTTTTTGTTTTTAATTGAACATTATTGCAGATTATACCTCTTTTTTTTTTTTAACTCTTTCAGAGAAACAGTTTATTTTTTACTTCATTCAGTTATGGAAAATATTTCTTAATAATTTTACATACAAAATACTGGAGAGATGATACAGAGGTGAAAAAAATAAAGCTATCTCTTAGTTGTTCAGGAACTGTTTTCCTCTATGGTTTTTCTCATGTTGACTGTCCCACTCTGTCTTGCTCTCTGCCTTTCGATAATTTTATTGTATTTTGGCACTTCCACCAGAGGGTGTGGAGGGATTGAGAGACAAGTTAAGCTAACCACTTCAGTTTGCTTTCCTTCTAGCCTTGATAAATCATTTCTTGGACGAGAAAGTTGTTTAATGTTTAACTGTAAATGTTATTTTTTTAAGATATACATTCCAGTCAACCATATTATTTGGGTCTTCATTAAAGCTGATAGTAGGTCAGAGGCATTAAATTGTTAAGTCGTTTTTAAGGCAGCTTATAATAAGTGAGTGTTGAATTTTTATTATAGAACATATAAAATTTATCTTTAGTTGCTCACTTTTTATGTAGAAAAAGCACCTGCACTTTAACATATAATTTACTAAAGCAAAATTAGACCCAATGGCATATTTATTTCCAGGTTCTTTAGGAGATTTTATCAATTACTAATGTACATATTTGATGTTTTGTGATGCTTTTGACAGATAATAAGATGAAACTGACTTTCCTTTTTTTTTTTTTTCTTAGAAAATTTAAGTTATAAGGACATCCTCTTTTACTTTGGAGAATGAGAAAAATGAATTTGCCTTTGATTTTGAAAAAAGAAAGATTTAATTGTTGAATGTTAGAGATTGTCTTAATGTCTAGTAAAAGATCTAAAGGGGGGCAGTGTGAAGAATTTCTGTAAAATATTTTGATTGAGATGCATTTCATTTTAAAAAATTGAGATACACTAGATAGAAAAATTGGGGGAGTTGTTTCATTAGCAGTTTATCAGAGCTTGATACTCTATTATGATTTGTATGTATTCTTTGGACTTCAAACACTTTTTATTATCATAGCCCAAGGAATTGAGGATTATTTTTTACAAATGTAATTAAAAGATTTGTCAAATTTTCCTTTTTTGAAAATATTTTTAAAATAGAAATGCTCAGTATTTACATTGAGTTTAAATAATTTAATTGGATACAGAAATTAGAAAGTTTAATATACTAATACTAGTAACTATATTCTTTCTGCTATTCATTAGTCATATTAGGAGAGACAATTTCAGAGCTAGGTCATCTAGTTTTACTCCTTTATTTTATTAATTGCAGGACTTAGTTTCAGGTTTGTTTGGTTTTGTAATGTGTCAAAGTTGAAATTACTGGATAAGAATGTTTAGATGACCTCATTTAATTTTTGCCTGAATACCTATGAATAACTGCATTTCTAATCAAAGATTCTTTTTAAATATCTAAACTAAGCTTTATAAATAATAATAAAAATGAAGAGTAATAGATAAATATTATAAACAATTTTGAAGGCATCTGAGCCAAACTTAAGGAACTGGGTAACTAGTGAAATCTAAAACATTTAAATATTATTTCTGTATCTGAATTTTTTACAGCATTAGTAGACCCACAGCACTTTTTTTTTTTAATAAAGAAAATAAGACCAGTTCATTGAAGTAGGGCATATATAGTCTAAGGAAATATCTTGTTGATTTGTTGGTTGTATTTATTGGTTGGTGGAAATTGAGCCTCATGCATGCCGAGCACATGCTGTACCACTGAGCCACGCTCCCAGACCTAAGGAAATATTTTAACATTATTTGTATGTATCAGTGACTTGCAGTTTTGCCATAAGAGATTCTGTCATTTGGTTGCAGTTAGCATTGCTGGGATAATAACAGGTGGTCAAGTAGGAGGGAGGAAGCTTACTCTAAGAATAGCAAAATAGGTTTTGTGTACGCATGCTCTCTGGGAATAAGCAAATAAAAGGAATAATTGGATTGATGTTTTAAATATGCCAAGTCATCATTCTTATTAAATCAGAGTTCATTATTCTAAGTAAATATCTATCTTTGCTTCCATCCGCTCTCTCTTTTTTTTTTAATAGTACCACTGGGCTTGTGCCATGTTCAGCAACACCAACGACTTTTGGGGACCTGAGAGCAGCCAATGGCCAAGGGCAACAAAGACGCCGGATTACATCTGTCCAACCACCTACAGGCCTCCAGGAATGGCTGAAAATGTTTCAGGTGAAAATGTACATATGCTACTTGAAATGTTTCACGTAATTACTGCAAAAAATAAAGGATTATTCAGACATAAAAAAAAATTGAATGTAGTACTATTATATGTTACAACATAAATGAACCTTGGAAACATTATGCTAAGTGAAAGAAACCAGACACAAAAGGCTGCATATTGATTCTGTTTATTCTGATTACATAAAATGTCCAGAATAGGCCAGCTCATAGCGACGGAAAGTAGATTAGTGGTTGCCAGGCAGTGATGGGAAGAGGAGATTGGGGCTAAGTGCTAGTAGGTACAGGTTTCTTTTTGAGTGATGGAAGTGTTCTGGAACTGGTGATAGGTACATGGCAGGGTGAGTGTGCTGGGAGCCACTGAAGTGTACACTTTAAAATGGTGAGTCTATGTCAGGTGACTTACCCATCACTACTACCCTAGGAGAGTTGATGCAACTCCTTCTCATCACTGCCATACTTGTATATGGCTGAGCTTGCTCAAATGCTGATGGCTATCTTTAACTAGTGTTTAAATTCCTTGAACGTTCACTGGGAGGATTGGTTGCAACCCAACCTTGAATATTATGAATTTTATAATGTGAGATACTAATATTGAATTGATTTACCTCTTCTTCCTGTTTTGTAATGCGTATCAATCAAGTGGTTAGCTAAATAGTTGTTATGGGTTAAGCACTCAATTTTTCTTTGCAAATAGTAAATATTAGAAATGATGTAAAGAGAGCCGGGCGTGGTGGCGCACGCTTGTAATCCCAGCATTCGGGAGGCTGAGACCAGAGGATCCGGGTTCGCGGCCAGCCTCAGCTACCTAGTGAGGCAATCCGCAACTTAGTGAGACTTGGTTTCAAAATAAAGAATAAAATAGGGCTGGGGGTGTAGCTCGGAGGTAGAATGCCCCTGAGTTCAATCCCCAGTACCGCAAAAAAAAAAAAAAAACCAGAAATGATGTAAAGATAGCTGATATTAGGTACCATACTAATATAATGGAATAAATTTCTCTACCTCTGGGTGCTTGAATGGTTGGTTATGTAATGAATTCATAAGGAAATAATAGTTGAAAAACATTTTATTTGGTATTTCAGATTTTTAAACATCCTTTTATGGAAATTCTAATATTTTAAATACCTAGGCAGTAACAAAATATATATCTCATTTTTCCCCATCTATAGCTGGAAAACCCACTTGAAGCAATGTTGCTTTTAAATGGATTTTGAAATTTGTTTTCTACCCTTCAGGTGATTTCAGAAACAGTAGGATAAGCTTGGGGACTCGGGTTGGTAGCTGAAAGTTTAGAGCCCTGGTTCTCAACAGGGTTTGGTTTTTTTCCCTAGTTGAGACAACATTGTCTAAAGGTGGTTTTGAGAGGGTCGGAGATGGGACACTGCAGGCATCATGGATAGAGGCAATGTAAAAGATAGCTTCCCATAACAAAGAATTATTTAGCCCAAATGTCAGTAGTACTAAGGTTAAGAATCTCTGGATTATAGAAATTAAAGTTATATTTTATTATTAAAATGTTAAACCACTACAATCACAAAGCACTACCTTTTAAGTTTTCAGTTATTTGTTGATTAAACTTACCTGTTCTACAAAGATTTTTTTCCTACTTGTCTCTTCCCCCTACATACTTTCACCTCATGTTCATGATATTTTTTAAATTTAAAATTTTTACTTTTCCCATGCATATCCTCAGAATTCTAAATTTATTTTTATTTTGCCCTCTCCTTGTAAAAGAAATGTATTCATCAATAAGAGGTAAGAATAAAATTCAGCCATTCATAGGTCTTAGATATTTAAAGTTTTTTGTCATCTCTGGTTAAGCTAGGGACATGAGTGTGTGTTGTTATGTTTGTACATGCATATAAGGGTGAGCAGTACAACACTTGAGAGTATTTATTGCAGAGCTGATTTCTTACCATTTTTGTAAGAAAATGCCAACATGATTGAAAATTATACTATTAGCATATCATTATAGATAGCTTCCCAAAATGTTTATTGTAGCCAGGTGTGGTGGCGCACGTTTGTAATCCCAGCATTTGGGAGGCTGAGACTGGAGGATCCGGGTTCGCGGCCAGCCTCAGCTACCTAGTGAGGCACTCCACAACTTAGTGAGACCCTGTTTCAAAATAAAGACTAAAAAAATAGGGCTGGGGTTATAGCTTGGAGGTGAATGCCTCTGGGTTCAATCTCCAATACCTCAAAAAAAAAAAAAAAAAAGAAAAGAAAAGATTTCTTTTCTGAAGGTTTATTTTTATGCAATAGGACCCATTTTTTTCCCCAGCATTTGAGAGTACCAAAATGTTCTTTGCCAGCCATTTAGGATATCTGCCAATTTTGAGGGAGCTGTTTCTAATATTGATCTGTAGTTGGAGCATTTATGCTTTATTTTGTAGTGAGGACATTTTAGAGAGTCCTTTATTCAATGCTTGCTTGTTCAGATAGCTCATGCTTTCCTTAATAACATGTCCAAATATTACCACTTGCTGTATTTCGTCAAATCTGAGACTCCATAGATTTTTTTTTTTTTTTTTTTTTTAGATGCATCCCAATTTCAGAAACACTAATTTCATTTTGGTAGAAACCAAAATGAAACCAAAAACTGTTTCTTAGATTCAATGAGACTCAGTAAATTGAAGACAATGGTTAGGCCTGCTTTTAGTTCTATAAAGGCATTTGATTTTTTTTTTTTAATATGAAAAGTATGTACAATGAAGAAAACCTGTTTTTAATTACCAGGAATAACATGAAATTATCCCTGCAGGTAGAGAATTATAATTTTTTTCAGATAATATTCTGTAGTAAACAAATCTATAGCAACAAAAGGTCAGTTTGACAGGTGGATCAGGACCAGGACCTTAATCTTTGGAGCACCATGTCTGTCTCTGACATACCCAGGGCCTTGTTGTTCACTGCTATGCTGCCCCCTTTTTAGGGCTGGTGCCAAAGTAACTAGAAATGAATAACTTGCCTATAGGTTTATAATGCTTTAATGCCTAACTCATAGACAGATAGAATTTTGTAGTAAAGTAGGGGAGTCATGAGGTGACCTATGTGGTATGGTTGAGGGATAATTAAACTGGCGTGGTTTCTACGATTCGCTGTGGGGGCATTTAATGATGACTTTTCTGTTGCATAACAAGCAAAATGGGAGATCTTGTCCCCTTACTGTCCTCCTATTGCTCCTAAGGCAGTGATACAGCATTGTTTTGGTCCAACTCCATCTATTCTGACAAAAAACTCTGTACTCAGTTTGTAAATTGAATGAGTACAATAATATACCATTTTGGATAAAAGGAAATTGAAACAGAATGCCACTATAAAATAGAAGTACAAGCCAGGCGTGGTGGCGCATGCTTGTAATCCCAGCATTTGGGAGGCTGAGATCGGAGGAGGATCCGGGTTCGCGGCCAGCCTCAGCTACCTAGTGAGGCACTCCGCAACTTAGTGAGACCCTGTTTCAAAATAAAGAATAAAAAACAGGGCTGAGGGTATAGCATGGAGGTAGGATGCCCCTGAATTCAATCCCCAGTACCAAAAAAAATAGAAGTGCAAATTAAAGACAAAAACAAAATACAGAAATTTTGTACTGTTTCAACTTTCAGTGGCAATGGTCTCTACTTCTTTTCTCAACTAGATGCTTCTGATTATTATTTTTGAGGGAGAGGGTTATTGTTTTTTATTTGTTTATGTCATTGAGGTGTTAATATGTGGTTTCTTAATTGAAAATTTTAGACTAGGTAAAAACACTAATGGTGTAAACATTGTTTTGCAGTAAAATTTATATTCAGAGGCATCTCGAAAGAATAAACACATATGACCTAGATGGGAAAACTCTTAGTTGAAATTTTATCTTTGATTCTTAATCACTGAGTAATTGATTATATAACCAATCTTCCCTTTATTTTCATACTTTTTTATAAAACAGATATACCACTAAGAAGTTATCAAAAGGGAGAAAATATGTAGATGTGCTTAAAGCTATACTTGGAAATATAGTGAAGACTCCATAAATGTTAGTTTTCTTCACTGTTCAAGAAATAGCTCTTGTGGGCCTAAGTTTTCTCCAGTCTCAAAGGGGGCTATTAAATGTACTAGCTTAACATTTTACTATGAGGATGGAAGAAATTATGTGAAAAAACTTTCAAGCTATAAATGTCATTAGTTTCATGTTATTTTAAATCAAAACACATTTGCATTAAGGCTGTTAACATGCTTTGAAAGCATGTTACACTCAAAATAATAAAAAAATGATAAAATATGCTTATTTTGATATTTAAAATGGAATATTGAAGGAATTAAGTTTAATACTTACACTTGGAAATCACACGTAATTCTGATTAATTTTAGTCAGAGAAGACTAAATATATCTGTCTTTATTATTTTGAAGGCTTTTGCATAAAAGTAGAAATAGACTGATTCTTGGTTTCTTCAGAAAGTAAAACCCAGATCATGTTTTGAGTCTTTGACTCAAGTTGAACTTAGCAATTAGAATGGGCCTATGGTGGAATGGGAGCTGTTCAGATGAACCGGAATGACTGTGCTGGAGATGGTAGATAAGTGAGTTCTTTACCATGTGAAACTTGGGTGCAGTACTACTCAAGGTCATAAAATACATTATATGACTGGGTCACTACAGATCACCCAGACCAGTGAGTCCTAGTGTTGGCTTTTGAATAACCTCTATCAACACTGGATGAGTTAATTGTTCTTTTTGTTTTAATATGGCCATTAACTTCAAGGTTTTCAAGTTAATGCATACTTCCCTTTCTGCTCAGTTATGTAAATACAAAATTGGAAAACATTTTTAGAATCAGACTAAGCAAGCAAGTCTTAATTGATGTCATTATATACAAAGAATAGAAACACTCTCTGGAGGTTTTTGAGATAGCATTGGTGTAGTAATTCTTTTCTCTTTGGAGATTTATTCCACAAATATTTATTGAACACCTACTTTGTACTTGGCCCTACTTTGGGTCTGGGATATAATAGTGAATAAAAGAGACCAAACATGCTTTTTTATGGAATTTACATTCTAGGCAGGAGGAGATGAGTTGGGAGTTTAGAACTGGTTTCCATTTTTAAAAGGTTGCCCAGGGGAGGGAGGGAGGGAAGGAACCTTGTACATCTCTGGAGTCCAGTGTACCAGGGAACAGCAAGTGAAAAGACTCTGAAGCAAAGCATGCCTGGAGTGTTTGAGGCACAGAAAGAATGTGTGTGGCAGAACAGAGTAAACAAGAGGGAAAGGAATAGAAAATTAGAACCTTGTGGGCCAACCTAAGGACTTTGGTTTTTATTTCACTGAAGTGGGAAGCCAAAAGAAGGTTTTAAGCAGAAAAGTGACTTTTATTAGTATCATTGAGTACTTTGTGCACAGACAATAGAACAAGGAGGGCAAAGGTAGGAAACTGGGAGACCAGTCAGGGGATTATACAAGTAATCTAGGTGAACGATATTGGTAGCTTAGACCAATGGAGTAATGGTCAGATCCCGCTATATTTTGAAGCTTAAGGCCATAGAATTCATTTGGGTCAGAGCCATCTGATGGTGTGAAAAAGGGAAGAGTCAGGGATGACTCCAGAGATTTCGGCCTAAGCAACTAGCACAACAGACTTGCATTTTACTGAAATGAGGGCAATATGGAAATGCAGATTTGGAGGGAAAGATCATTAACACATTAAGTTTCTATTATATATCCAAGAATAGATTTTGAGGAAGCAATTTTACGTACAGGCCTAGAGTTCAGGCAGCAGATCCAGTCTGCAAAGAGGAGAGCTGTCTGAATGGCCCAGACCTTTGTTGGAATCACCTAAGAGACATGATTTAAATAATTAGACTTGAATTAGTGTGGTCCATGGAGAGTCTCAATTACTATGTAGTTATAGCTTATGTTACTAATCTTTGTCAGAAATATGGTTTTCAATAAAATATCTCAAAGTATCATCTATTGAATGTTTATGTAATTTGAGACATTAATTTCATTTGACTCTTTAAATCAAATATTCTTTAAAAACAAAATTAAAATATTGTTTAAAATACTGTTTAGAGTATTAAACATTTTGATATATATATAGTTGCAATTTCTTAAATATATAGAAATTTCTGACAGTTTCATTTATCCAAGAACTGAATTAGTTATTCATCTTCTGTTCTGGTTTATTTTTCTATTCTATACCCTGTCCCCTGAAAGACTTGACAAACACTGTTGCTCAACTATTAGTATTTAAATGCTGTGTATTGATACTTTTTTTTTTTTTTGCGGTACTGGGGATTGAACTCGGGGGCATTCTACCTCCGAGCTATATCCCCAGCCCTATTTTTTTTTTTTTATTCTTTATTTTGAAACAGGGTCTCACTAAGTTGCGGAGTGCCTCACTAGGTAGCTGAGGCTGGCCGCGAACCCGGATCCTCCAGTCTCAACCTCCCGAATACTGGGATTACAAGCATGCACCACCATGCCCGGCTGTATTGATACTTTTTTTCTATTCCTTTCATTTTGAAAAACTTCTGTATTTCATTAGCTGAAAAAACAAACATATGTACAGTTTATTATCTTAAGTTAGAAATAGTTATATCTGTTAGCATAACTCATACATGAAAGATTTCTTTATTATGCAAATTTGCATAAAATATCTTTGTTCTTATATCAAAATCTAACCATGAACATATCCAAAATACTTTTGAAACAGACATTCATTTTAGTGAAGGAGATTACTAAGTTTATCCTCAAATTATTCTATCAAACACCTTTACTAAAGCCACATTTTAATTAATGCCAGCATACTTATCCATCCCCCAAATGGGCATGCCCTTACTGTAGTAGTGCCCACAAATCCACTATGACATAGATAGAGAGGAACAACATATAAAAACCCTCCTCAAATCCATGAGGGATGTAAATCAATAAGTCAGTGCATTTATACTATTTATACTGAATGGCCAAAGATGAGTAGAAGTCGATCAGATTGTCAGATAACTTAAGTTTTAAGCCAGTGCTTACAGTTATGTGAGGGAAACCAACAAAATACTTGACTTCTTTTAATTGATCAGTTGTATATATATATATATATATACATGTACATAGTATTTTAAATATTTGTGTATTAATCCTCACTCTAATCAAAGAAGATACAAGTTAAATACTCAAGATGAATGTTCTGAATATATGTATATGTGGAGGTAAAAGAAAAAGACAATTTATTGGGGCTTGTGGTTCCTTATATTCATTGGTAAAACAGAATAAATTATTAGGGAAATAGTACTATCAGAGTCTTTTTAGTTTTACCATATCTGTACTTTATGACAGGAAAGAAGAGATAAAGTTCATTGTGGATTCTAAGGGAGTAAATAGTTTTAAAATTCTTTTAAATGTATTCTGAAGCTGGGCATACGACTGTATACAGTACTTGAGATTGAAACAGGAGGATTGTAGGTTCGCAGCCAGTCTCAGCAATTTAGTGAGGTGCTCTGCTACTTAGTGAGCCCCTGTTTCAAAATATAAAATGAAATAGGGCTGGGGTTATAGCTCAAAGGTGGAATGGCCCTGAGAGGTGGTGCAGTGGCACATGCCTGTAAACCCAGCACTTGGGAGGCATAGGCAGGAGGATCATAAGTTCTAGGCCAGCCTAGGCAATTTAGGTCCTGTCTCAAAATGAAAAATAAAATAAAAAGGGCTGGGGGTATAGCTCAGTGGTAGAATGACCTTGTGTTCAATTTCCAGTTCCACACACACACACAAAATGTTCTCAGTATCGGCTCCCTGTGTGCTTAATATATCTCAATTTTCAATTATTACATATCTCACATGTTACAAAATCCAGTTTTCCTTTTTTGAGTAAGAAATGGAGTATCAAAAATCCAGATCTTTCTAGCTCCAAACCTCACTTATATTATTCTCTCTGCACCTACTTGAGAAATGGACGTAATAATTAATGATACTTAAATAGGCATAGCTTTACAGAAACAAAGGTCTGCTTAAGGGTATTTTTCCATATGAGTATTGTAAGTTTTTTAATATTTTCCATTATTATTATGAAGTTCCAACATTTTAAATTATTCACATGGTTTTTTTCATTTTTCTTTTAAATGTGGCTCTTCTACAGGTATTCCTTACTGGGAATTTTTTTTTTTTATAATCCCCAGTATTGTTTAAAGGAAGTCATTTTTTAAGTGTAATTATTCGTTTTTGTTTTTCTGTAGTATAACACTTCATTTCTAACTCTCCTTTGGTCTTTGTTTATATTCTAACTTTGCTATTAAGTCAGCTACTATTTTCTGGTTTTGCACTTTTTATCTGAAATTATTTTCATAAATCAAAATGAAAGTAGAAGTATCTTGTGAAAGACACTTGTCAGATGTGCAGAATATCTCATTACTAACTTTTCTCTAAGTGATGCTGCTAAACTTCTTATGTGGATACCTGATGAAAACCATCAAATGTTATGATACCCACTAGAAAGAAGACAGAGAAAGGAAATCCATCACTCAAAATTCCATAATTAACCCAGCCAAATCAATGTTTCCGAAGTAAATTTTAATATCTGAACTAATGTCATAGTGGTAGATGAACATACAACTATTATAATAATGTAATACAAAAATATTTTTTCATGACTTTAAACTGTTAAAATATAAAGATAGTAAATTACACAGTAAATCACTATGAAGTCAGTGGCTTCTGTGGAAAATGTCACTATTAGCAGCCATTTTTAATACAGTTCAAGTATGCTTGTGTGTGGATGTGGGCTTTTTCTCTGTAAGTTTATAATTTGGGACCTCTGTTAAAATAACAAATATTTCTAATTCTTTTTCGATAGAGCTGGAGTGGACCAGAGAAATTGCTTGCTTTAGATGAACTAATTGATAGTTGTGAACCAACACAAGTTAAACATATGATGCAAGTAATAGAACCCCAGTTTCAACGAGACTTCATTTCCCTGCTCCCTAAAGAGGTAAGGATTACCAGTTACATTCTTCATTAGGCACTATTTGAATATAGAACTAGACAACTACTGCCTTTAAACATTGTATTCAGCATTTTCAGTTTAACACTCTTAATAAGTGGTAAAGAGGGCTGTAGATTGATAAACTGCTATTACCTAATAATGTGATTGTCAGATGATAGTATGCTTAAGCATTGTTACTTCTTGATTAAGTCATCTATATGACAGTAACTATTGATTTATTCATTTATTCATATATTCATTTGATTATTTCTTTACCAAGATTTTTTTCCTAGGTGATCTGAAGCCCAAACTTCAATTGTCTTGATATATTCATTATTTATTTATAGAGATTTTTTTCAAAAATTCAGATTTTCTAATTAAGCCAGCAATACCTTTTTTCCTCTTTTGTCATTTATCCTAAGTTCCTTTGTGATTAGTTGCTTTATGATTCTATTGAATTGTAATTCTCTGGTCTTTACATTATATAATTATTTAAAAATGCATAGAATTTCATATGTATATTTTTTCTACTAAATCAGTCTTTCTGCCTCTGTTACACATACCACACAAACACACACACATACACACACACACACAATTTACATACCAATTACATTCTTATAGGACTTATTTTGGAGTTATTTATGCCATTTTTATTTTTATGTAAACTGACACCATTTTTTTCCTTCTCTTTTTAATCATTGATTATGATTATCTGGGTACTCTTAAATGTATGAATAAGGCATAGTTCAGGCATGCTGTTACTGGTATTACAGACCTCTTTTTTTTTGTACTGCTGGGAATAGAGCCCAAGGCCTTGCATATGGTAAGCACGTGCTCTGCCACTGAGTATATCCCCAAGCCTTTTTAAATTTTGTTTTGAGACAGGTCTCACTAAGTTGCCAAGGCTGCTCTTGAACTTACAATCCTCCTGCCTCAGCCTCCTGAGTAACAGATTACAAGTGTGCATCCATCACTATATCAGGCACATAATTTAATTTTTATCAACAAATATAACAGATATCAATGACCCCATGATTTACATTTTCATAAATTATGATGTATATCCCACTAATTATATGTCAGCTTAAGAATATTAAAATACTAATAAACCATTGCAAATGATCTTGAAACTTCAGATTTAAACAGAAAAGGAGTCATTTTTTTTTTCAGATTATCATTCTAAAAATCCTAATGTCATTAAAGATAGTTTCAATACAACTTCACATTGGATATAAATAAAATAGTTTTATCATATTTACCATGAAATGAAGCATAACTCTAGGAAAAAGAAAAAAGGGTAAAACTTCTCTTTTTTAAAATGTTTTTTCTTAAGAATGTTTTTTAAAAATGACATTGTCCCAGAAAAAAAAAAAATTCATTCTTCCTAGCTCTTTTTAAAACTAAACCCTTTGAATAGATTTAGCTTATGAAAGTGACATAAGCTGTCTTTGCTTCTAGAAGGGCATTAATAATAGGAAACACTTTCATAAGTATTTGACTGTGTCCACCTTTGATACCTTTTTTATAGCTTCCATTGATAGTCTCCTTATTTTAGAGGTAGTATTTTTGTTAAAATGCAGACTTTTGTAGTCTAGTTTGTCCCTTTATATCTGAAAATGATGAGAAAGGTGAGGTTTTTTGTTTTTGTTTTGCTTTATTTTAATTCCTGTAATAGCTTAACACAAAAAGGTGATTTAAAAATCAATAGAATTGAAATTATTTTTAAGAGTTTTAGAACTAAGCACAAACTGTCGATAGCAAGCGTAAATTCAGTAAAGATTCTAGAGAACCCTGGTTTAGGATGTCATCTCTGTTTTTCCTTTTGTTTTCAGTGACCAGAAAAAAAGTTTCCTAATTTTAAAAGTGCTTTATTTTATATGTAAAAAAATAATGGTTAAGATTTAAGTCCTGAAGGAAACCAACATTATCTTATCAGAAACTCAGGATTATCATAATTTAAAATATTATTACCTTTATGTCAAGAGATGGATTTATAATATTTTTCTTATAATTCATTTGATTTTAAAGCTCTTTACCAACATTTATTATTAATATCAAAAACCTTGACAAAAAGCATGAGAAGCTTGTGATAAATAGCATTATCCTTATTTTGTGAGTATATATCAAGAAAATCATGGCGATACAGTAGATAATTTAGAACAAAACCTGATATCCATAATATAGAATTGCCAGCATTTTCTTTATTCTTTATTTTTTTCCTTCTTGACTAATTCAGTCCACTGAAATATAGCAATCCTGGGAAAGTACTGGCTGTTCTAACATGGTGATCTGTGTCCCTCAAAAGGAGCTTATCTTCATTCTGGCTGTTATAACAAAGTACCACAGACTGGGTGGGTTACACACAGCAGAAGTTTATTTCTCGCAGTCCTGGAATCTAGGAAGTCCAATATCAGAGCACATGATCAAGTTCTGGTGAGGACCCTCTTCAGGCTGTATACTTGTATCTTCTCATGGTATCCTCACAAGGTGTGGCGTGGCGTAAAGTGATTAGGAGTTCCCTGGAGTCAGTCCCTTTTGTAGGATACCAATTCTGTTCCTAAGGGCTGCATACTTCCGACCTAATTACTTCCAAAAGGCCTTACTTCCTGAAATGATCACATTGGAGGTTAAGATTTCACCCTATGAATTTGAGGAGACACAAACATTCAGTCCCATTTCAGAGCCCTACATGATAGAACCTTGCTTCCTTTGAGAAACTGGTAGACTTCACCAATAATACATTGTAAAAATCCTGTAACTAATGGCTGTTTCTTTTTTACTTGGCAGTATAACTCAAAAGCCATGGAATAGACATTGTTGCCAGCATATTTGTGATCTAGTTTTCCCCTGGTTTAAACCTTCCTTTCTGATTTATTTTGTTGTTGTTGTTGTTCTGTTTCTTTTTAATTAGAGTTTTCTGTTTCACTTTGTATATTTTCTGTATTAGCTATATATTTTGGTGGAACTAGCTAGATGTAAATAAACAAACATTTAGTAAGTTGAAGTTCATGGTTGAAGGGAGGTGTGCCATTTATCTATAGAGTTAGCACTTTCTCTCTCTTTAACATCTGAGTGTTTTTACATTTCTGGAATGCATGCAGACACTAGACTTGAAAATCTCTTAATCACCACTAATGAAGGAAATTTTACCTGTTGATTTGCGGATGTACTTTTGAAATCTAAACTATTCAGGATTTATTGTTGTCTAGCCTTTAAGATTAATTGAATGTTTCTGTAAATTACCTGATTTCTATTTCAGTAAGATAAGCAAAGAATGGATATTTTCATATGATCATTATAAATACTTTGGGCATTAATTAGCATCTCTTTTGCATAGAAATCTTTGTGTCTGATGATGTCAGTGTTAAATTATGATTCCACATAGATTTGGTGCAATGGTGATATCACATTATTGTTACACTGAAACAAAGCAAACTTGCCTAGGCTTTGACAGTTTCAAAATTAGGTGGCTTATAGACTACATCCCAAAAAAGTACAATATTGACAGATGTATACACATATATACATATATATGTATACACATAAATGCATAGATGCGCCCACTCGCGCGCGCATGCGTGTGTGTGTATCTTACCATGGATTAAACCCAGAAGCATTCTACCTCGAAGTTACACTCTCAGACCGATTTTTATTTTATTTTATTTTTTATTTGGAAACAGAATCTCACTAGGTTGCTGAGAATAGATTAAGTATAGCTCTTTTTTTTTTTTTTTAATTCACTTTTTGTGGTACTGGGGATTGAACCCAGGGACATTCTGTCTCTGAGTTATACCCCTAGCTCTATTTTATTTTTTATTTTGAAACAAGGTCTCACTAAATTGCTGAGACTGGCCTTGAATTTGGAATCCTCCCGTCTCAGCCTCCCAAGTACTGGGATTACAGGCATGTGCCACCACGCTTAGTTCTTCCTTTTTATTTTAAATAACTGAATAATCTTCTCTGATAGACAGAAACAATTATTTTGTGAAAAGTTTTTCAGTGTCATTCATGATAATAGTAGTATGAAAACTGTCTAGTTTGGAGTATTTTGTATATAAAAATATGTTTAGCAAACTGTGTGTGGTGATGTACACCTGTATTCCAGGACTTGGGAAACAGAAACAGGAAGATCGTACATTCAAGCCATGTGTGATAACTTAGTAAGACTCTATTTCAAAATAAACAGGGATGGGGATGTAGCTCAAATGTAGATTGCCCTTGGGTTCAATCCTGAGTATGATTTAAAAAAAAAAAAAAAAAACAAATGCACACACACATTCATTAAGTGTGTGGTTAGTGTTGAACTCTTTATATATACAACCATCAGGAAGGCTTTATTTATTTATTCATTTATTTATTCTTACGGTAGTGGGAATTGAACCCCGGAGCATACCTCTGAGCTATACCCCCAGCTTTATTTCTTATTCTTTATTTTGAAACAGGGTCTAAGTTGTGGGAGGGCCTTACTGAATAGCTGAGGCTGGCCACAAACCTGTGCTCCTTTTGTCTCAGCCTCCCAAGTACTAGGATTACAAGCTTGCACCACCATGCCCAGTGGTGGGCATGGGCATAATTGATATCATGTAATTTCTTTTTAGCTTCAAAAAATAATTCAAATTGTGCTTTTACTTCCTGTGTGATCTTTGGCTCTTTAAATGATAGTTTGAGTTAATCCTTGCCATTTAATGAAGGAAAACTAAACTTTATTGCTCTGTTTAGATACATTTTTAGTCTAATATAATAATTTAAATTTTTATGTGATATGTGAGGCTTCCTGAATAAGCATTGTCAAAGGCTATCACTTCTTTTTATTTATTTACTTGAATTAGCTATGGAAAAAATGATGTTTTGCAAGTATTATGAACAAAATTTTTAAATCGATATTATTCCAAAGAGCTATCTCATATACGCTTTATGTGGCCCATCAAGAAAATTCCCATAAGCAACTCAAAGTAATTAGAGCCCAATTACTTTTATATATCTGTGGATTGATTTATTAATTCTCCATTTTTTCATGAATAGTCAGGGGTGTAAATGTTCAAAAAATGTATCATTCTGAGCCGGGCGTGGTGACGCACGCTTGTAATCCCAGCATTCGGGAGGCTGAGACCGGAGGATCCGGGTTCGCGGCCAGTCTCAGCTATCTAGTGAGGCACTCTGCAACTTAGTGAGACCCGGTTTCAAAATAAAGTAAAAAGTAGGGCTGGGGGTATAGCTCGGAGGTAGAATGCCCCTGAGTAATCCCCAGTACCGCAAAAAAAAAAAAAAAAAAAAAAAAAAAATGTATCAATCTGGCAAACACTTTGATGTGATGAAGAACTACTAATTAAAGCCAGACGTGGTGGCGCACACTTGTAATCCCAACATTCGGGAGGCTGAGACCTGAGGATCCCGGTTCTCGGCCCGCCTCAGCTACCTAGTGGGCCCTCTGCAACTTAGTGAGACCCTGTTTCAAAATAAAGAATAAAAAATAGGGCTGGGGATATAGCTCAGAGGTAGAATGCCCTGAGTTCAATCCTCAGTACCGCAAAAAAAAAAAAAAAAAAACCTACTAATTATGATATCTAGCTATCAAAAATGATCTAAAATTACACCACACAGATCATGTAGGAATTTCATTTCTTAATAGTCAGATTATCTGGCAGGCACTTAGATTCTGTCTTCAGTGAATTTACATTGTAGTGGGAAGAGAAAACAAATGTAAATAATTAGTAAGGTAAGAAATAAAATTATTGTGTTGAAATTCACAAATTAACAGGTGAAGGAAAGAGCAGACACAGGTTTAATCAGAGTTAAAGAGTTAGTGAAGTTTATAAAAGTCAAGAGGGTGTTTATTTCTAATCTCGTTTTTATTTATTAAAATCAAAGGTACTGCCTTTTATAATTTTACAAATTATAATATAGAATTACATTAATTTATAAGTAAGTATTTTATCCTATGGAGAATAATCTACCTTTATTCCTGTAATTTTTTTTTTAACTACGAGTATGCCGTGCTTCTTTTCTTCTCCATAGCTGGCACTGTATGTGCTTTCATTCCTGGAACCCAAAGACCTGCTGCAAGCAGCTCAGACGTGCCGCTACTGGAGAATTTTGGCTGAAGACAACCTTCTCTGGAGAGAGAAATGCAAAGAAGAGGGTAAGCTACAAAATGGCATAGAGGATATATAGATATGGATATATAGATAAGCTTACACTTTAAAAAAGCAAAGTAATTCTGGGAACAAGTAGCCAAAATAAAAATAAGTTTTATGTGCAGGTGGAATAAAGTGGTGGATAAATAGAAAAGGGAACTTCAGCAGCCTGTCAAAGAATGGGTCTTCATTTACTTTCATGTACTTGAATTCAACAGTGAAAGAATAAAGATGAGGACAATTTAAAGGAAATCTAAAAATTATAATATCAATTAAACACCCAGATATTGAGTGTTCATTCCTTCCATTAATATGTGTTGAACACCTCCCATGAGCTAAATGGTCTTAAATGCTGGGGATGTAGTAGTGTCCTACCATTTTCTTTTTTGTTGTGGAGCTTATATTCTTGAAACCTATTTAAAGAAAGAAAATCTCTTTTCTTAGTGGAGTAGCAGGCATTATTCATATCAAAGGAGGGCGTTTTTATTACCAGCAGCCATCTAGAAAAAAATAATCATTTTGACAAAAATATGTAAAAATTGTATTGCCTCTGAGAGGCAAAAAATTCATGAAAGAATCATAGAGGTGCAGGTAACTATAGAACTAGTGCTCCCCTCCATGGCAGTGTATTCAGGCAGGGAGCATCGATGGTTAATCCAGGTGAATAAAGCTTTGAGATAAAGATCCAGGATACTTGGTTTCTAATCCTGATTCTACCAGACCCCTCTCTGAGATATCTATCAGTGAAATCTTCCCTCTCAAGTGTCTACATATGTAAAGTGCAATTAATCAACCTTCTCTCATAGGATCATTTCTTTTTTTAAACTCTTAAAAAATCATGGTTCCCCAAGAGTGGTGCACATACATGTTCCTATCACTCTATACCTCAGTATGATGCATAATCACAATGCACCAAATTAAAAAAAAGGAGCAGAGGGAGAGAGGGTAGGAAGGAGGGTAAGATCCAGAGCCAAAGAGAGGTTTGGAAATGTGGTCTGCGTGGTCTGCTTTTGCCAGTGGTCCAGACTGGATGGAAATGAAGACCTGGGTGCCCCAACAGGGAAGCTATCACACCCTGCAAAAAAATTGTGATTAACATATACTGATAAAATGTATCGTTTTATCCATTTTTAAGTATACAGTTCAGAGATGTGTGTTCACATTTTTGTGCAGCCATCACTACCACCCATCTCCAGAAGGTCTTCATCTTGCCTGGCTGAAACTCCATATCCATTAAACAACAGCTCCCCAGCCTTCCTTCCCCCAGAACCTGGCAACTACCTTCTATGTCTATAAATGTGACTACTCTAGGTACCTCAGATAAGTAAAGCAATTCAAAATTTAGCTTTATTTCACTTGGCATAATGCCTTGAAAGGTTCATCCATGTCACAGAGTATGTCAGAAATTCCTTCTTTTTTCAGATTGACTACTATTCCAGTATGTGTGTATGCCATATTCTGTTTATCCTTCCATCTGTCAATGAATACTTGGTTTGCTTCCACCTTTTGGCTATTGTTAATGTCTGGCTATAAGAGTGTACAGGTATCTGTTTGAATCTCTGCTTTTAAATTCTTTTGGGTTTCTACTCGGAAATGGAATTGCTAGGTCATATGTTTCTTTTATGTTTTAATTTTTTGAGGAACCACCATACTTTTTTCATAGCATCTGCACCATTTTACATTCACACAAACAATGCACAAACATTCCAATTTCTGTACATCACCAACATTTGCTAGAATCATTTTAAGAAAGAAATGGAATAGTGAATAAAAAATGTGCCATACAGAATACAGATTGTACATTATTTTAACAGTATTAGAAACTGGATTGTGTCCTGAATTTCAGAGGTTTTAAGCATAGAGGAAAATGAGTTACATTATAAAATGTGTAATTTATATTATTGGTAAAGAGAATTATTCTCCTGAACTCTGATACTTTAGGGATTGATGAACCATTACACATCAAGAGAAGAAAAGTAATAAAACCAGGTTTCATACACAGTCCATGGAAAAGTGCATACATCAGGCAGCACAGAATTGATACCAACTGGAGGCGAGGAGAACTCAAATCTCCTAAGGTAACTGAACTCTTGCACACTGTAACAGAAACCGTTAATCAGTGGTAGCACCTAATGTACTGTTTCACTTCTTGGCAAGCAGTATAACTTCATGCATATCTTCTGTGGAAAGAAAACTGTTTTGTTTAACTAACTGGAAGTATAATTGACAATATTCCTTTATTGCTAATTCTCTAATCTGACAACTAATTTTATTTGAATAAAAGATGAATTCAGATAAATTGAATGTCTATCTTACATAAATGAAAATCTTAGAATAGCCTTTTGAATTTTATTGTATCATAGATATTCTTGTTAAGAATTTGCAGCCCATGATCACAGAGTACAAACATTTTTTAAAGACTTGGTTATTGGTTGTTTTCCTGTGTTTTGTTCTTACAAGTTGAAGCATAATTCTTACTTTCTGCATAATTCTATTTGAAGTTTAGAATGGTAAAAAATGCTTGAAATTCTTAGTATACGCTAGAAAAAGCCAATTCTGTAAGGCACTGTCATTAATTTATATGCCCCATTGTGAGGTTTTTTGTTTCAAGTTGGAGAGCTGATAATTGTTACTCTTGTCCTTCTAGTTAGTATAGGTGTTTTGTTTTGTTCTTGTGTGTCAAAGTTGCAAAAATAAAATGCTTATTCTTTTGGTTTAAACAAATAGTCACTAGCACAGTTCTAATCTGCATGTCTGTTTGATAGGTGCTGAAAGGACACGATGATCATGTGATCACATGCTTACAGTTTTGTGGTAACCGAATAGTTAGTGGTTCTGATGACAACACTTTAAAAGTTTGGTCAGCAGTCACGGGCAAAGTAAGTTTACCTCTCTCTGTACTTCACAAGGTCACCATTTTGTGTATATCTTTACAAGGCTCAACCAGTAAAAGGAAAACAGGATTTGGTTTTGACTCTCACTTATTTTGGCAGCAAATATCAGGGCTTCCTAACTCAGCCTCCCCCCATACGAGAGAGTCACCTTGGCATGGTCACAGTGATGTTTCCTATGATAGGGGCGTTGTTAGTTAATCTAGATTTGTCTCAAACCTTTGTGATATGGAAGGTAAGCAGAGTAGGGATTTAAATATGGGTTTGAAGAAAAAATCATTCCTAGCAATAGCTTTACTTCATACAGTAGTCTACCTTAGTGATTCTCTAGTCAGCATTTGTTTTTATCTGTCCAAAGGAGAATATTGTCATGAATAAGTAGTTGGCCACCTAAAAAGTAATAGAAAGAGTGTGAAAAAAGTCGTGTTTTAAAAAATGTCTTTTACCATGTTATTTCTTGGACAAGAATCTTACAAATATTCCAAGTCAGATGTTAAAATTTTTTAAATCAGCTTCAGGTTTCTATGGTGTAATATTAGTTTTGGACTTATTTCAAGGTTTTAATGTCTGTCTTTACTTGTCTAGAAGTAGCTTGGCTGGCTCCTAACTACTGCCTTGGGGCAGATTCAGATGAAATGTGGTATGTAGCCACACCCAACTCTGTTGGGCGATCTTTCATTGAATCTATTCCCACGGAAGAAACCAAGTTACAATTTTAGTGTTGTTTCATCAAGGAGGCCAGGCTGGAGCCCTCACACTTTGCTTTCATCTCATATGTTTGCTTTTTCTCATATATGTTTTATATAATGATTTTTATCATATGTTTCATATCATGTTTGCTTTCTACATATTTGTTTCTCAAGTGTATGTGTAAGCATATAATACTAGTGAATAAACAAAGCAATAAATACTGACAGGGTCACATTGTACAAAGAGAATTTCTGATGGTCCCATCAAATTGAATAAATAGCTTATTCCAAATTTTAATGTAAATAACTTATTCCAAATTTTAATGGGCTATTAAGATATTATTTAAAATGCTTTTCTTTCTACCCAAAATTAACCACCTTACGTGTTTTTCCAGTGTTTGAGAACATTAGTTGGACATACAGGTGGAGTATGGTCATCACAGATGAGAGACAACATCATCATTAGTGGATCTACAGATCGGACTCTCAAAGTGTGGAATGCAGAAACTGGAGAATGTATACACACCTTGTATGGGCATACTTCCACTGTGCGCTGTATGCATCTCCATGAAAAAAGGTAAAGGAAAAATTTCATCCTGGTTGAGACTTCTTCCTCTATCACTTGGAAATTTGGGTCATTTCTGTGTAGCATTACTGAGATAGTAATAATAAGCTCTTAAATTAGACTTTAATTATTTGGCTGCAGATGTTTCTAAACTAGGAAAGGCATCGTATATTGGCTTAAAATTGGAAGGGTGTCTTGCATTGTGGGCTTCCTCCTTGAAACTCTACTCCCTCATCCTTTTTATTACTCTTGGATGATTCATCATCTTCAAACAAAATCATTCTCTCTCTCTCTTGCTATTCATATTTCTGCAAGTGGAACAAATTCAGTCACATTTTAAATTACCCACCCACCTCACCCCCATCCATTGTATCTCCTAAATCTAGACAAAACCTGAGGCCTGTGGGTTTTAATTTATTCTCTTATTATCTGTCATTAGAACTATTGCCCTAGCTTTCTTATAAGCAGCTTTTGTTTGAGAACATATCTAAAATTAATTTTATCAGAATATATACTGTAAAGCAGTATCTGTAGCTTTTTTTTGTTTTTGTTTTTGTTTTTTTGTGGTACTGGGGATTGAACTCAGGGGCATTCTACCTCCGAGCTATACCCCCAGCCCTATTTTTTATTCTTTATTTTGAAACTGAGTCTCACTAAGTTGCGGAGTGCCTCACTAGGTAGCTGAGGCTGGCCGCGAACCCGGATCCTCCAGTCTCAGCCTCCCGAATGCTGGGATTACAAGCGTGCGCCACCACGCCCGGCT